>ML806682.1:312895-334138 GCA_009831015.1 Picea engelmannii
CAGTGTATACAACAACCTGTGTATACCTTCTGAGCTATTAGGGTTTATCTTTCAATATCAAAGATCCTTTGCAACAAGTTTTTCATTCTCTTTTGTTTCTCACTGTCCAAACTGACAACCAGCCAGTCACAACACTTCCAAGCTATCCAATAGCTTGCTCATGTTCCACAACCAATCAATATGAATGCTACTCAATCATTCATAAGCAACTAGTATACCATAGAAATCATATCACTACTGAATCACAAGAGTACTGCTCACTCCATCAACCAGCATAAATCACATCATAGTAGCCATACCAAGAATTCCATAGGCATTCACAACACAACAAGCAATACTATCCATCAAGACAATAATGTAACCATACCAGTGTCTCAGTGACAGATCTAAGCCCATAGAATGTAGATCTAGAACCTACTTCAGTATTCAACATCCAATCATCAGCTCAAGCACAAATCTCCATGATTTTATCCATTGTACATGCCATGTCCTCATAAAACCCGCGTATGTACGCGCCCTGGCCCATTACAGCCCGCGTACACCTCAGAATCTAGGGTTTCTAAAGCTCTGAGACTTTTTTCGTCAAGATCTTCGATATTGCCGAAACTTTGATGCGTCCATGAGATCCTCCTCACGCTTTCTTTCTTAGAATAGATCTTCAATCATGCTCAAGAGATTCACACCAAAGATGCTCTCACAAGAAGCTCTCCATCAACACAAAACATAATCTCACAAGAAGCTCTCCTTTGATCCACCAAAAAGGATATATGCAAGAGACAATTGTTGTCTTATTTATACTTTCATTCTCTAGGTTACTTAACCCATTTTTAGGTCACTTAACCCATTTCTAGGTTACTTAACTTATTTTCCTTATTTTTAGGGTTAACCATTTTCCATAAATAGAAAGTTCTCCAATACTTTATCATTTAAATATTTATTCTTGATTTTGTCACTTCTCTTTATTATTTAAATAATCCACCTTGACTTTGTCACTTTAATTTATTATTTAAATAATGATTTCTTCTTTTAGGTCACTTTGACTTATTTGACCTTGAGGGCTTCAAGCCTTCATATGGGGGTCCTCCAACTTCGTAAGGCCATAACTCTCAAACYGTGAGGAGTTATGTGACATTCCACATACCACCGGAAATGGMATGACAAGCACTATCCATCTAGGATAGTTTCACCAACAACTTCATTGATCTTCATCTCATTATTCCACATACAAGCATGGGTCCTCCAACCATTCTTCTAGGATAACTCAATCCACAAAGCGTCTTCCCGTGAGGGCTTTCACCATAACGGGACCACTTTGGAGATCATCCATTTGTAACCTTTATCAACCATTATAAGATTATAATGATTCATCTTTGCATCAATACACCACTTCATCATATACATCAACTATGCATCATGTATCAATGAAAACTCATTTATCCATCTTCATCATATCAATGACAACTCATTGATCCATCTTCATCTATGCATCATATCGATGATCCATCTTCATTGATTGGTTTCCACTTGACATCTATCATTCTCATCAAGGACAATACATCTACATTGTACATCAATCATCAATTAATCAAGCAATCAATCCATTGACATCAATCAATCACTTGACATTAATCAATCAACCATTGGCATCAATGACAACATGATCCAACACCTAGTGTATCTCATCCTTTCCCAAAATCACAACTACTGTGAGAGATGGGGAATAAAAATCATTGATGCAGAAGGGAACCTAAATCCAATAATTGAGTGGCCCCATAATGTGAAAAGGAAATAGCAAAACAAAGGTTTTAGTCATTATGTGAATCATTGCATGAAGGTCATATATACTCTTATACATGGTGTTTATTCCCCTAGAGTGTTTCCAGAAATGAGGCGTTTTCTACAATTGAGAAAATAAACCATAACAAGATATTGGTATCTGGAACAAGACCACACCATCATCAGGGTATATGTTTTTGAGAAAGAACCACTTAAGATTCCCTCTTTCCTAACGCCCAAGATATTAGCTTTAGAATATGTCAGACAGAGACTGACAACTGATCAATTCTTATTTTCTCAACACAAGAAGTCAATCACTTTTACTCTTCCTCGAGAGGTTGTCCCTTTCTTGGTACAATAAAGAATATATTTTTCTAAAGTTGAAGAAATATTAAGACAATTTTATTTAGAAAAAGAAATAAGTTGGGTATATGACCCTCATGGTGTGGTTGTTGCTAGAAATCCAACTTACAAGCATGAGTCCAAAGTAATAATAGAAAGGACTGCCAATATAGAATCTTGGGAGGAAGTTGGGGAATATTAGAAAGTGAGGCACTCATCTCAATGGCATTATCATCACAGGCCAGCTCATTCCAAGCTACTAAAATTATGAAATGGTCATTATCATGGGCTCAATCAAATCAAAGGTAGATGAACAATAAAACAAAAATCCTAAGGAGTCGATGAAGAAGAAGAAGAAGAAGAATATAGTCTATAAGATTTCTTGGATAAAGGAAAGAATGTCTGACAGATAACTCAAGGAGAGGGTGAATCTGAAGGGCCACCTCTAATCATTGATCATTTTCCCTTGGCCTTACTATCAGTTGGATTTCTTAAGCAAGAAACTACCAGTGGTGGAGTAGTAGGGAAGCCACCCACTATGTTTTCTCATTACCTAGACATAAAAGCACATAACAAAGAAATGCAGAAAGAGATGTATCCCCCAGTAGGAGGAGGAGAAGATCCACAAAAAAAGCTATTGATAGTAGTAGATTACCAAGAGGGTACTTTCAATATGGATCTTCTAGAATCAAAAGTAGAAAAACCACTTTCCTTGACAGATTATAAAGTAACCCAAGTCAAGCTTAAAACAGGTAAAATCCAGTCTCCTGATCTGATTGAATTTCATCAACATGCAAGTGAGATGTAGTAAAAAGGAGTTTTGCAGTCCTATGCTACTGAGAGGAAGATGAAGGAAATTGCAATCAAAATCCATAAGTAGATGAAGAAAAAAAAATAGCCACTAAGGAAAATATGACAAGGGTAGCAGAGTTTGAAAGAATGATAATATCCCTAGGAATTGATTATAAAGATCCCACTACCATGGGATAACTAGTAAAACAAAAAGATACTGAAATCAAGGTGCTAACGAAGAAGTTGAACATTCCTGAAGCTCAGCATGTGAAAATGCCATAACTAAAGGCTAGTTATGAGGAAAAGGAATAATTGTTCATCCAATTAAAGGAAGATCAGAAAAACAACACTCAGCTACAAAACAAAATCGAGAAGTTGCAAACAGAAAATGAAATTCTCAAGAGTCAACAAATGCATTTGGTTCAAGCATTGAGGCAAGGAAAAGAGCAGGTTGATATTGCTAATCCTGCTAAAGGTCTAGCTAAGGTAATGGTTGACCTCAATGTGAAAGAAATAGAACTAGGCTCTTTGAATTCCCAGTTGAAGAACAAAAGCGCTAAGATTCTAGAGCTAGAGGAGCAAGCTAAGAGCAAAGAAATGTTGTTGTCTAAATTGAATGCAGATAAAAATGAGGCTCTAAATGAATTAGAAACGCTTCAAAGCAAAGTCACAAGAAGGTCAGCCTTGAAAGTAGCTAATCATTTGATCTGGGATCAAATAGCTACTCTGATAGCTAAGAATTGGGCATACTTTTCTTTGATGGGAGATGAGTTAGAGTTGATAAATTCAGCCAAACCAAACATAGTCTGGGTAACATATGAATTAGAAAATAAACTTGATCTAGATAATGAAATTATAAAATTATTGAATAGCAAAACTAAAGAGCATCCCAAATACCCAGATGTTGATGATAGAACCAGTATTACCATTGATGCTAAGAAAATCTTCACTAAAAGGAGGAAACTAAACAATGTTGAAAGTAGGTTGCATGAGATAACAAGAGAAGTGTTATCCTTCAAGAAGATATTTAAAGACCTCATCGCTCTTGGACTGCCACCTCCTTGGGTGGGAGGTGGAGATTTCTTCTCACATAAGAGGTATTTAGCATTGTTGGAACAAAAAAGGAATGATGGCAATTGGTTTAATAAACCGACTGGGGTTTTATTAGGGCAGGATGTCATGGAAATGTTGGCAGGAGACTTTGAAATCTTGCACCTTTTGAAGAGAGTTTTCAAAAATTTTCCATAGCCATCATATAAGAGGTATACCAACCTGGATGAAATGGTAAGGAATGTGACTAAGATTGATTATCCCATTGAAAAAATGTGGCACTGCATGTGCCAATTCCTCAAGCTCTCTTCAAGGAAGCAAGGAGAATCAAGTAGTGCAAGGCAGGCCCAGTGAAAAATTATAAATCAAGCAAAATTTTTATGAGAATATTTTTGTGTAAGGATCTTTCACCACTTGTAGAAATTTTCTAAACAGAAGGAATAGCGGTTTTTTAAAGATAAAAAAGCAGTAATTGAATCCAAGAAGCAGTAAATGGTTTCAAGAAGCATTTTTTAATATTATCGTAAAGAAAAAAGAAAGGAGATGGTCATTTTGAAGGGGTCGACACTTTGGGGAATTTAAGAGGCTCTTATACTCAAAGTTGTATGATCAGAGACCTCAAGCAAAAATAGATGGTGAAGGCAACATGCCTCAAGAGATTCATCCCATGTGTTATGTTTCAGTCTATAATTCTTCTTCTTTTTGTATGTGTGTGCTTATAAAGAAACCCCTCCCATTTTGGCTTCTTGTATTAGATCTTATTAATAAAAGATCAAGCAACAGATTACACACCATATTCAGTGTTACTGTATGATGTTTATTCATGGAATAGAAGTGATTTACTCATAACTAATGACCATTTTGTGTCATTTCTTTATGCATTTAAATGATGTGTAGAGGGTACCTCCTTGTATTTGAATGTATGAGGATATATATCTTTTTGAAGCATGTCTTCATGGATATGTATACATCTGTTAGAACTACCGAAATATTAATTGTTCAGCACGTTATTCTTTTTCCATAAACTAAAGATTCATTCCCAGTAGTTCCTTGTATGTTGATCTTTTTTTTCTTCTAATTCACCATTCCACTCACCTTGAAATATTAATTGTCTAAAGCACTCGTGGAAATATGCCTCTTGGGGTTGAGAGTTTTTATCTTCTGAGTTGAAACTAATTGAGGGTCAAGAGATTTAAGAGAGATAGAAAGAGACACCCAACAATTTTGCACAATTTACTTTATTGCACATATGGCTTTAATACTCATCCTATGTTTTAGCCCTTGGGGTGCCTCGACATCGTTCCAATAGTAGCTTGGAACATCTTGAGGGATAACATATGAAATGGCATCGTTTTCGGGGACAAACTTGAAGATGTTTTTCCCTGGGATACAACATTGTTAGTTATTATCATTGATGGTGAACAAGCCTCAAATATATGGTTGTTAACTTTTCACCTGGCATCTACCAGAAGTAACACTGATCATGCTCAGGTTCCAGTATACTCAGATCCAGAAAAGCTCATGACCTGGAGGAATATTAGAGAACACAAGATCTCTTCTTCTTCAAATAACCCTTATTTACAAACATCTCCTTATGTTGATCTTAGAAGTATTGAATCTGTAGATATAATTGATATACTCTTCAACCCTTCTTGAAACGTCTTGTTACTCCTCTATCCTTTGAATCCAATAACCTCGTTCTACCAAATCTCATGGTTGGATTAGGTGGAGGTAGAGCTAGGGGAAATCAACCTCCCCCTCCACCACCTTTAAATCCTTAGTTCACTTCCAAATATGGCCCATTGAATTTGCCTATAAATGTTCATGATATCCACGAGAATTACTTGAAACTTTTGCCAAAATATGATGGAGAAAAAACCCATTACGCTGAAGAACACATGGCTTCCTTCCAAGACTTTACTGAAAACCTATTTGTAAAGAATGATGATATCTTCATGAGGCTATTTGTCCAAACTTTAGAGGGAGATGCCAAAAAATGGTTCAAGGAGCTACATGTTGCTTCAATTGATAGTTGGCAAGCTCTAGAATCTTCTTTTATGAGACAGTGGGGTGAAAAAAGGGATAATATATATTACCTAACTAAATCCGATTAACTCGATAAGATTCAACAAGCTCGCTAATAAAATCCCTAGAGATATAAAACATTTACAACTAGAAGCTAAAGTTACATACGTTGGGGAATTTGATGTTGATTTTTCTGTGGTGTTGAAGGAAAGAACATCCCCAACTCTAATTTTAATGTGAGATGTTGCAATAGACACTGAAGGAAACATGATTGCATCAAGTAAAATGAAACAAAAACATGATCAATTAGAAAAAAAAATATTAGAGAAGAATGTGGTACCCCTAATCCAAATAAATATTCACAAGAAGCAAAGATTGAAGAAAATAACAATGCAAGCAAATATCCTCAATAAGGATGTGTGAGAAACCCTAATCATATCAAAAGACCTATTAATCCACAACTGATGAGAAGGGGGAAAAGAAATGAAGAACAACCCATCCAACCCCCTGTAAAGACCAACGATGATAATAACCTTGTTGAAGAACTAATGGATGAGGAATATGTTGAATACACAAAGGAAGCCCACCTTCTCCAAGATGATAATAACACCATACATCTAACTCAAAATGATTATGAAAATTCTCTAAATCCTAGGAATCGGATTCCTAAAAATGAACCAAACCAAGAAGATTTATTGTCAGTTCAGTACAGAATGTGTGTTGATGCATTGTAGGTAGAGATACATAAGAAGTATGATCTTAGGCCTAGGAAAAAAACAGTTTTTCAAGACATTCAACCTCAACCTAAGAAGCCTAGTCCAGGTCAACTAAAAGATAAAGCCAAATAAGTCCCAGACATTGCTAAGGTAAATGAGGCTTTGGAACCTTTGAAAAGAGAAAAAGAAACTAAATAATTTGAGTTATTAGTTCCACCTTTCAACATTGAACATGAATTGTCTAAAATAAAGATCCCTATACCTTTGGTGGAATTGGCCAAGAACCCCTCATATCATAAAGAATTTGGGAAATTCATGCAGGGTAAGGGGCCAACAAACCCTCCTGATACCTTGAATATGCAAGATGAGTGCCCTACCATGGTTTTTGTCCCCCACATATATGAAAAGGAAGAATTTTTTGCACCTTTCTATGTGACCTTAAATATCCATGACAAAATGCTCCACAATTGTATGCTTGATTCTGGATCATCACATAATCTTATCCCCAAAGTAGTCATGGAAAAGTTGGGGTTGGAGATAACCAAGGCATATCACGACCTATATTATTTTGATTCCATGAAAGTGAAGTGTGATGGGATGATCAAGGACATGGTGGTCACCTTGGCTCAGTTGCATGTTAAGAGCATCATGCTGGATGATGTGCCTATTGATTATGGTATGTTGTTTTCTAGAACATGGGTAGGTAAGCTGGGAGGTACTATGCAGATGGATATGACTTATGCCATTGTACCAATTTTTGGAGGGGAAAACAGAAGATTGTACAGAGAGACAAAATTTGCCTATGTGGTTAGTGATCAGAACAATCCTAGAAATCATACTATTTATGTTGTTGATGATGACCTGGGTTTTTGTATCCTATCAGTGAATGAAGAGTACAATGAAACCCCAACACATGCATGCCCTCGTGTAAGTTTTGTTAAAGAGATATATGGTATATGGAGAAAAAAATTGATGGGGCATATTCAAAAGAAGGGGTGGGGGTTGGTGTAGCACTCATTTCTCCCACCAAAAAGGAAATTCATTTATCTTACAAACTAGAATTTGAGGCCATTAATAATGTAGTTGAATATGAAGCCTGATTTTAGGCTTGAAGGCAGCAAGAAAAATGAAAATTACCAAGTTGGTGCCGTTTGGAGATTCAAAACTAGTGGTGCAAAAAATCAATGGTTTCTACCAAACAAGGCACCCTGGAATGAGATCATACAAGAATCATGTATGGGACATGATTGAATTTTTTTATGAAGCTTTCAATATTTCTATTGTCTTAAGAGAATTTAATCAACAAGTTGATTCCTTAGCAGTAGCAACCAATACTTTCAAACCACCATCCATCCCCCAAGTTAAATATGAAATTGAGATGAGGTACATACCATCCATACCTGACAACATCAAATACTAGAAATTTTTTGAAGATGACCAACAAATCAAAAAGTTCATGGATGTGATAGATGAGTTTGAAAATACTCATATTCATTCAGATGAAGAAGAAGAGACTAATAAAATGGTTGGGGAATAAAATGGAGCCATCATTGAATTCAGTGACTACATGGCAGAGCATAAAGTCCCACAACTCAAGAACAATTTTATCCCAAAAGGGTTGGTACCTTTGGAACAATTGTTTGATAGCAATGGTGTACCTGTTAATCCAACTATCCTCCCCAAGGATGAAAACATTGAGGACTTTAATAATAATAATCTATTTTTAAGGTCATGGCCAAGCCACACCAAATTGGTGTATGAGGACTTTAAGATAGGGACAAAAAAGGAACCTAAGTATATTGAGTTGTCAAAAGATATCTATGTTGATCATAAGTCAAGATAATTGCATATGTTCAAGGAATTTATGGATGTTTTTGTCTCGAAATATGAGGATCTAAAGACTTATGACACCAACATCATATAGCATAGAATACCCCTCAAACCTGGTACTAAACAATTTAAGCAAAAACTAAGGCAAGTCAATTCTCTTCTTCTCCCTACTATAGAGAAGGAAGTGAGAAAGCTACTAGATGCCCATATCATAATCCCTCTTAGATATTTTGAATGGGTGGCTAATTTGGTCCCAATAAGAAAGAAGAGTGGAGAAATAAGGCTTTGTGTGGATTTTAGGAACCTAAATAATTGCTTACTAAAAGATAACTACCATTTGCCTAAGATGGATCACATACTGCAAAAAGTAGTGGGAGCAAATAGAATCTCCATGATGGATGGTTTCTCAAGACATAATCAAGTGGAAATGCATCTAGAAGATAGAGAGAAGACAACCTTCACAACACCTTGGGGGACTTTCATGTATGATAAAATTCCTTTTGGTTTGATAAATGTAGGAGCAACTTTTCAAAGAGGTGTGGACATTGTGTTTGTGGGAGAAATGGAAAAATTCATTATTATATACCTAGATGACATGATTGTATTCTCAAAGACTGATGAAGATCACACTAAGAATTTAAAGCAGACCTTTGTGAAATGGAGGAAATTTTGCTAGTCCTTGAATCCCTAAAAGTCTTATTTTGCTATGAAAGAAGGAAAAAAATTTGGCCATATAGTATCCAAGGAAGGAGTGATTATAAATTTAGAAAGGGTGGAGGCAATTAAACAAATTGCCTTACCTAGAAACAAGAAATAAGTATAATATTTCATGGGTAAGATCAATTTCCTGGGGAGGTTTATTCTGAACCTTGCTGAAATGGTGAAAAGCATCACTGACATGTTGAAAAAATATCACAAAGTCGGGTGGACTACTGAAGCCAAAGATACTTTTGGATTAATTAAAGAGGCATTGGGAGAATCCCTTGTTCTAATTAGCCCAAATTATGATAAGGAGTTCCTCATTTTCTCCTTTGCCTCAGATTATACTATAATTGTTGTGTTGTTGCAGAAAAATGAAGAGAATCAGGAGCATCCCGTAGCCTTTTTAGCAAGGCCTTGAGAGATGCTGAATTGAAATATAATAGCATGGAGAAACACACATATGCCCTGGTTAAAGACCCAAAGAAATTTATAGACTATATATTGCATTCTAAATCTTTGACCTATGTTCCCACTAGTGCTATAAAATACATTATCACACATCCTGATAGTGAGGAAAGAAAGGGTAAATGGATTGCCAAAATTTAGGAATATGATGTGGAGATCAAGCCCACAAAATAAGTAAAAGGAAAAGGAATATAAAATCTTATGGTTGAGTCTAATTGCAATGCTTTGGGCATGAATGCACTATAAAAAAACATCATAGCGGCAAATCCTAAAGGGGATGAAACACAAGAACCATCCTTGGAGGTGAGCCTTAAATTTTCTCAGTCTGATTGGTATAAGGATATCATCTTCTACCTACAGAACTTAAGTTGCTCACCAACATGGGACAAAGCCAAGGCTAGGAATATTAAACTTAGGGTTGTAAAGTATTTCATTTTGGGAGAAAATATATTTTGGAAGGATTCTGGAGGGATCTTGCTAAATTTCCTCACTGAAGAAGAAACTAAAGGAATTTCCATTAAGTTTAACAAGGGAGTATCACTACTAAATATGACCAAATTTGCCACGCTTTTTCGTTGCTATTGCGACACTTATTCGTCGAACTTGCCAAGAAAGAGGGTCTTATTTTTTGTGGACCTTTTTTAGTTTATATATCGACGAATAAGAACTCATCGTGGAAATATCCACGAAATATGGCTGCCACGTGCCATTCGTTTGATAAGCATTTGTTGCAGCAATTTTATTTTTTTACAAACATTCATCTATATAGCGACAAACATCCATCTATATAGCGACACATATCCGTCTATACAGCGACAAACATCCATGGAAAAACACAAATGATAAGTTTTTTTTCCACGAGAATGTTATATTTGCCACGATTTTTGGTCGTTATAGAGACACRCATCTGTGGCAAAACAAAAATGATAATTTTTTGTTGCCACAAGAAWGCTATATTTGCCACGATTTTTTGTCCCTATAGAGACAAACATTCGTGGAAAAATACAAATGATAAGTTTTTGTTGCCACRAGAATGCTATATTTGCAATGCTTTTTCATCCCTATAGCGACAAACATTCGTGGAAAAACACAAATGATAAGTTTTTGWTTCCACGAGAATGTTATATTTTCCACACTTTTGCGTTGTTATAGCGACAAACATACACGGAAAAACACAAATCATAAGTTTTTGTTGCCATGATAATGCTATATTTTCCACGCTTTTTCGTCCCTATAGTGACAAACATCCATTTGAAAAACACAAATGATAAGTTTGTGTTGCCGCGAGAATGTTATATTTGCCACCATTTGTCGTCACTATAGCAAAAAACATTCATGGCAAAACACAAATGAAAATTTGTTGTTTCCATGAGAATGCTATATTTTCCACTCTTTTTCGTCACTTTAGAGATGAGGACTATAGGTTTAAAAAAAATAAAAAAAATTGCATGTCGGCCACCAACCTCAACCCAACTCACTTCGATTTTAATCTTTAGAAGGAATCCTTGCCAAAAAATCATGGGGAAATGTCCATTGTTAACTTCACAAGTGCATGGGGAAATGGCCATTGTTCCCTTCTAGTGCCAAACTATTGGCATGGGGAAATGTCCCTTGTTAACTTCACAAGTTAACACAAGAAAAGACCCAATCAGACCTTCCTCCATTGAGATTGTGAACCCTCTAGTTATGGTCCAACTATTGTAATATGTGATTATGAACTAAGATAAAAAGAAGCAATGAATAAAAATGTATAATGCAGTTAATTTAATCCTATCTAGAAGAATTTAAGAACTCATTGACATGAAACAAAAGGGAGAAATACAAACAACAACAAAAATAGTCCACCAACTATAGCTTGCACAAACCCCAAAGCAACTTTGAGAAACCAAGGATAACCTACAACATGTCAAGAGATAACCTACTTCACATCAATTTGTTAGCACTTCATAAGATAATTAAGCATATACATTACGCACACAAGAATAGTTTATAGATTGCAACATCCATTCCTACAAGCTTCAAGAAAACTATGAAAGGCAATAATTGTCTACAACTATCGATAAATTGCAAGATTATAAGAAAACAATCTAGCAATATCTTTAATTAGCATGTGAAGATAAATTACAATATTGAAAGATATTTTTTGCATGAATGCAATGTTTCTACTTATAATATTTTCCAATGACTCTTTCCCTTCTAGCTTCTAAACCCTTGGCTTTCCTAGAATAAGGGGACATCCTAGCATACTTGGCTTTCCAACCTTACATGTTTTTTATCTTTATTATCAATTAGATAATGGGTTTGATTGCCAATGGATTCATGTGTCATCTTATACAAAGATTATATTGCTTCATTTGAGAGCCATTCCTAGCCTTATTTATTTATGAAAGAGGCATCAAAGCCTTCCTCAAACTACATTGTGAATATTCATCTAGCAGGAAAATGGAGGCTTGGATATAAGGATTCTCAACATTCCTTACATGAAATATAAAAAAACCTTTTATCTCTTTCCTTCAAGCTCTGCATGTTTGTAATGGTGAAAGATAGCATACCTTAAGAGTCTATTGACTTGCAACGGTCCTTTGTCTATAGTCTATGTCCTATGAGGGGAATTTATTTGCTTATGGATGTTTGAGTGTTTAAGTCTACTCTTCTTTCCAATGTCTCTAGTACCTTTATGGATATGATTGCAAGAAAAAAATTATATCTACTAGCCACTTGAATAATGTAATATTTATACAGAAAATATGTGTTAGGAGTTCAACATGTATCGACCATGAAGTAAAAATACATGATGGTGTCTTTGTATTATACATTGCAATTTTAATATTGTAGAAATGTCACGTGAAGAAGAAGGATATTCAAAAGTTTTTGGGTGGTATTTATGTAAGTGATAGAGCCACTATTGTTGAATATTTAAGGTCTTGTGGATTTCCATACAAAATTTCTCCATTTCTTTGAAGGACATGGAGTTAGGGTAGCAAAGTGAGCATGATTCTTTTGGGTAGCTAAATGAGCTTTATTTCAAGGTTTTGTCAAATCTAAACACATAAAAGGCATGTGTTCTTTTCTCAAATATAAACACATAAAAGGCATGTGTACTTAGCCAATATTTCATGACTATAAATAACGAGGATCAACCATACCCTTAGCCATACTACATGATTCCAAGGGATGTGAGAATTATCTCCCCAAATATTATGCTCGGTGTACCATAGTGAAAAAACAATTGAATTTTTTTTGTAGGGTGGGTTTTAGGTATGCCTAGGGGGATTATGATTTACCCAAGTGTACATGGAAAATCAAACCCATGAGTATATTCTAATTGACATAATACAATTTTATAGGTACCAACAGAAGTGTACAAGGGTGTCCAACCATGTGACCCCACTTTTGTGTCTTACATTTAAGATTCATAATTGTATTTTTACCCCTAAACCATATATATTTGTGTTTAAATATGTTGGAACACATATATAGTCTAAAAAAGTTAAAATAAAGTTAAAACTTAAAATTTAAAAAAATTGAGAACATGTCATCACAAGAAAGAGATCCAATACCACTTGTAGTGTACTTATATAGAAAAACAATGAATTAAGAGCAATATAAAAAATATATAACTACATAAAGTAAAATAGCAAGAACAAGAGTGTTGAACTTGCAAAATATTAACCCTTATATTGATACTAGAAAGAGAGAAATCTTCATAGTGTTTTTCAAGAGGGAAGCCTCCAAATGAGCAAAGTTCCAATACAATGATAATACTTGACAAAAGATTATATATCTTCCTACCTCTATAAATTGTTTATAACAACCCAAACCCTAATCCATGAGTGGTCCTATCATTTATGAGTACTAACTACTTAGTGGCCTTATTTAATATATATGACCATTTTACATTGAGTAACCTCACGCCAACTATCTAGTGGGCCTTATTCAAATAAAATGGCATCATAGATTAATTAACTAATTCATAAGTACCCTTAAATAGGGAGGGTAGGGTAGGGCCCTAATAAGAATTAAGTCACCCTTCAAGACATGTTTGGTATATTTACCTTGAATTGTCTTTAAAATTTTATTTACTCAAAAAATTGAAGAGAATTCCATGGGGCGAGATGATGATCAACACAAATCCATAAGGTTCATTGAAAGAATTTAATAGACACATATACAAATGGAAGAGGACTTGCAGAGAGAAAACAAAAGTGAAAGGAGAGGCATGATTGACATAGAGTATCTCATCATTTTTAGGTGGGATTTAAGATGTGGTTACAACTTAGTAAGCAATGGATACAAGGCCTAGGGAAGAAACTAAAACCCATTAGGTATGGTCCCTTTGAAATTATGCAGCAGGTGGGGGAAATGTTTTTCAACTAGTGTTGCCACCATATATGAGCCTTTAATCTATTATCAATTCCAAGCATTTGAAATAACCTTTGATGCTTCACGAGGGGGAGGAACAATTGACATTTTTTCCAAAGGTTGAAGACCTAGTGCTAGACATGCATAATGAGTTGGAATAGGGCATTATTTTGCAATAGAAGCTTTGTGAAACTTGCAAGGGTAAACAAAATTTGTTGAAAATTGGTCTGAAGGGTTAAGTTCCTACAAAAATGGTATTTATTAGAGGAGGTGAAGGACATATTTCCTCATCTTCTTCAAAATTGTTCAGTTTTGGGAGACAAAAAACTATCAAAATGAGGAGGTTTGATTCAAAATTTGATCGACTAGAAGAAGCCTAAAAGGTTGGAGGTAGGCTTTATGAGAAATTTCATTGAACCAAGTCAATTGAATGATAAATAATAATTTATAGAATGGATATCAATGATGAAGTTGAATAACATATTGAATACACTAGATCAATTAGTGTGCATATGTTGAAAACCAAGGAGTGAGATTTGCTCATATTCGATAAGCATGCATATTGAAGGATTGGTGGGAACCTTGTCAACAATATTAAGTTATTTACATAGATGTTAGTAAGGATGGAATATCTTGTGGCATTCAATAGTTGGGATAAACCAAAATGGAGGCCAAACCACATTGAATTAAAGGTGCACAAGAGAAACTGAATCAAACTAATTGACTCTCAGAGATGGCCCATAATAAGGTGGATCACGTGACAAGAGGATTGGAGATTGGATTGTATTATCTTAGAATTTGATTGAAGGATCGAATATAAATTGGATATTTGTATTGTTCAAATAATAAGTTCCTTTTAAAAATCCAAATGGAATCAGACCCACTAAGTTGTTGGTGTGTGAATTCATTAATTAAAATAATGAGCCATACTCATTGAATAAGGATCACTAAATAGTTAGTTTATAATAATGAAGTGTAGTTGGCTTATGCCCCTATAAATATTTGTGATAGATTATATATAAACATGAATATCATTGCATTAAGTATGATGAGTTTTGTATTGTAACAAGCATAGCTTGTGGAGTGATTCCTTCCATAAAGAGCAATTGATGGTGTTAACCTACCTTAAATGTTTTCTCTACAATCTTGAGGTTTATTGTATTGATGGTTTACTGGATATTCTAAAGTATATATTTCATCCACTAAGGAACATTACAAGTGTTACCAAAACACTTTCTTGGGCCAAGGGGAAGATTTTTTTTCTTTTGCATATTTTCTCGTGGTAGGTTTTTTTCTCAACATATTAAACATACAGTAGTTGCACCACTACTATTTGAAGTAGAGTGTCCAAGCCATTTCTAAATTGGATCATAATAGAAATTCTAAAAAGTAGGTTGTGTTGTGGCTGCAACAACCACCCTTCAATTTTTTCCATCTTGGGAGAAATTGATGGGCACCCCTATCTAAACTTCTACACACATACTATGATGACGAGGTAGGTGATCAATTCTTGTAACTTGGATGAATGTGAAGAAAAAATGTTATATGATGGTATTTGATTAGTCTCATTGATTACAATTTATGTTTCATTCTTATCCTACAACTTTCTTCTCATTGAAATATCTGATACATGTATAAAATATGTGCTCTTGAGACGACTGTGATCTAATGTAAAAGACTATTAAAAAATGTAACTGTAAAATAGGCACCCAATTATCAATTACTAATAGAATAAAACCAATGGGCTAACTAGACTATAAAAAACACGTCAAAACCCTTACCTTATCAATGTCCTTTCTCCAGGTCCATCTTCCCATACGGCTTGATAAGAGTTGTCCACGAGTTTCATTTCCATCACCAAGACCTACAGAAATCATCAAAGACACAATTTTTATATGAGTAAATAATATATAAGCAAATAAACATGCATTTAAACATATAAAAGACTCTATAAATACTAAAGTGGAATACCTTAATGAGCTTCTCTTTGTTTCGAAAATAGGTTATTCTCTACTGAATATGGCCAACCATGTGAAGGTGGAAGCTCATATTGCCCCTGCCCGCCCGCCCCCCTCCCCCACCCCCCTCATATCTCTCAATTCCCCATACCCAATAAATGATTTATTTTACATATAAAACATATAAACATCCATGCATAAGTACACAAGTAATCAATACATATAAACATCCATGCATAAGGAAAAAATTCATATAAATATTCATTCATATTACTAACCATAGTCATCAAAATACAAGTCATAAATTTATACAATCAGTTATTTTTGGTTTTTGGTTTTTTCTAAAAAAACTACGAGTGGGATATCATCATCCTCATATGGAAATGTATTTCTTGTGCTCTGTCCTAGTTGTGTTGATTACGTTTCCTTTCCCTCACGTACCATCATTTTGGTACGTCGATGAGCAGGGCATGGAGGCAGCTGCAAATGGACATCAGCTGCAACAACAAAAACGTTCATATTGATATGCTAAAATATTATTGAAAGAACTATTTCATTATTTCGAATAACATTACAATATTTCTCTTTACTTGTCTGTCTAGCCATGACAACTGGTGTGTTCATTGCTTGTGTCGTTTGTTCCTCTCGCAGTTCACCCTCAAAAGCTACATGCTCTTCCATTGAAAGAAGAAACTTTATAAGTACATGTCAGCAAATAAATATCTATAATCATAATAGATACTTCTATTTCTAAAGCATACATACCTAAATGGCTAGTCTGCTCCCCAATATCATGCGACAAGCGCTCCCCACTATCAACTGGTAGTTGTTGAGTAATGCTACCCTCACTACTTCAGTTGCTCTCATGTTTAAAACAAACATAAACATTTAGTTATTGGTGATATAATCAATCATGAATAGATTTTACAAATATACTACAATGATGGCCTTATTGATTTTATTTACCTGCATTTGCATAATTGGGGAGATTGGCATCTGCCCCAAGCTTTTTCAATATTCAACCACACTTTGAAAACCAAACTTGAAACCAAGCTTTAGGTCTTCCTCAGTGGCATCGGATTTGAACGTATTTCCCCGCAATGCATAACATCATTAAAATTGCTTGTAACAAAACAATTATTTGTTTGCTACTGTTAAATAAATATTTGCCACAATTAATCATTTAATTCTTACGATTCGTTCTCTTAGTTTTTTGTAGCCACCCTGGCCCAGTTTATGTTTCCCGTGCTTTTTCCATTCTAGCCTTTGTTTCTTTGGAGGTGTCGGGCAGCCTATAAAAATTTTGAAATATGTTATATGTCGCAATTGTTATTTAAAACAAAATTGAGCATATTTCACTAAAAATATGATATGTGTCGTACCTTGCTTTACGAAGTCGTGGTTCTTTTCCTTCTATTTTTAGCAAATTATCCTTTGCATCCTCTATCAATGCCTTCCACTCTTTCTTTGAAACCATGGGAGGGCGCTCATACTTGAGGTTTTCTTCCAATCTTTGCCTATACTAGCCCTGGTATATTTCAAACTCTCGCTAGCTAAATGGGTGACCACTTTTTTTTAATGTATTTCCAAACAAGTTTACCATATGGCTTATCAATTCATATTTCAAATTTTTATCTTGGCCATTCCACCTTATGCGAATGGTGGGGCCAAAAAGCTCCAATGCCTTGTCATTCAAGTTCCTATAGAATACATTATTTCCTCCAAAAGCATTATGATCATTAATTTAAAATAATTTCGACGTATGTGATTTTCAATTCCATGATAAAAATCAATCAATTAATTAATTATTACCTGCAATCTTTTGTATCTTTATTGTAACACAGTCGTCATCCACCAGAAAGGTGACATCTAGTGTTCCTGTGCCTTTCACCTGTGTTTCTCTAGGATAAGCTTCCTCGCAATCAACACTAGGTTCATCTCCAACATCATGTGGAGTCCCACTGTCTATATGGCCCTACTCGGGTATGTCATGCTGCTCAAAATCAATATGCTCATCATTTGATTCGAGGCCAAACTCGGGAGAGTAAAAAATCCTCACCGGTATGCTATGTCAACATTGTGGCCACACTGGAGCATCACTTCTACAATTAACGGTCTTTGTAGGTTGTCCACTCTCAGGTTTTAAAAACTCCTACAAAAGGAATACTTGACTTTATCAGATCATATAAAAAATATAAAACTAAAAATCATAAATGAATATATGTCATAGCT
Source organism: Picea engelmannii (assembly GCA_009831015.1). Taxonomy (NCBI): domain Eukaryota; kingdom Viridiplantae; phylum Streptophyta; class Pinopsida; order Pinales; family Pinaceae; genus Picea; species Picea engelmannii. The sequence goes on from ML806682.1 coordinate 331,146, forward strand.
GAAAAAATTATGTAAAGATGGCACTTACCCCATAAGAATGTATTTGAGCTTTCAGCTCATTAATTATTGTGTTGATCTCCTCAGTCATGGGTATTCATAGATTATTTTGTCGCATTACAGAAGGACTGATAAGAGGGTATGTCATCTTGTTTGCATGTTAAGTTCATTTTCTACTGTGCAATCCTTGAATATAGTATGTTGGTTGTAGAAAATCTCTTGTACAATACTATTTTGCATATTGCTACCATTTAGGCTATCAATATCATCAAATATACATACTCTTTTCTTTTCTGACAAAGGATTCATTGAGTTATTTTCATGATATTGAGGAGAAGGCACTCGGGGAAAATATTTCCTAATTTTGTAAGTGGTCCTCATTGTCTAATGGTAAATCAAACCTTGCAACATTCAAGAAGGAAAATCAAACAATAGAGAATCAAACCTTGCAACATTCAAATGCATCATAACAACAAAGAAAACATTCTATAGCTAATTCCATGAGCATATAAAAGATCTCCAACAAAATTTTCAAGGAATGATGGCTTCTCCATTAACATGAAAAACAATTTATAGTGTTTAAGCAAAATCCTTCCCCTCATTTTGGTTAGGGCATAGAAAGATTATTTATAATATCTTCACTACATGTACATACCTAGGGGTCTAATTTAGAAGTCCTATATTCAACCCGAGGCATGTTTCCCATTGTTGGATTAGTAAGGGGTACATTTTTTGTGCTTCTGTGACAATGTGTCCTTGTAAACTTTCATGACATACCCTCAAAGATGCACCTATTTGACACAATTATCAAACTCACAGTTTTTTATTATTTTGAGGTTTGGTGACCCAATTTACGATGATTTAATTGGGAATGGTTGGAGAGAGTCCAATTTATCAGGCTCCAACATCGAAAAAGAATATATGATTGACATGGAAACTCCATTATGTTCTCAAAGATGATTGTATCCAATGTTGAAGATATTTCTACATATTTTAACTCATTGGAAATTCCACATTCCTACCATAAAGTTGAAACAAACTCAATTTGATTGCAAATCCTTACAATATTCACCCTCAAGGTGGAATTTATTTTCAAGGTAAGAATTCAAGCTCCAACCTTTGTATTTTCTTGAAATTAGTTGAGAGAAAGATTTATGTTTCACTCAAATCATATTCCCTAGCACTTAGCTTTAGTGGGATTAGTTGAATACCCATTAAATCATTTTAGAGGAAGTTTCATTCATAATTTGTCCTTCTCTCTAAGTCTCCCACTAAAACTTGTAACATATCCTCCCATGATAGCTACCATTCAAAGTGATTCTATCAATCCCAAGGTAGAAACAATATATGAATCTTTAATTGTGCCTAATATACACTTGCATAGAAAATATATCGACGACTTCCCTAAGTTTAATGGGGATAATGCTATTGTGACTGAAGACCACATTGTTTCTTTCCAATATTATGTATATTATCTTGTTTTTTAACATGATGATGTATTTATGTTGAAGTTTCTACACTCTTTGGAAGAATATGCTAGAGCATGGTTTAGGAACTTGACAACAAAGGTCATTTCAACCTAGCAGCAATTCCTTGAGTTTTTCTTGCATCATTGGGGCGGTAATAAGGAATAATGTTGTCTGTTGAAGGATTTTAACTCAAATGAAGAATGCGTGAAAGATTTCAATCATAGATTTTATAAGTCATATTTCATAATTCATGAGGATGTGATATCTTTAGAAGTTGCTTCCATGATGATATATACAGTTGCTCATCATTCAAATTTTACCTATTTTTCATAGAAAATAAATATTTAGATATCACTGAAATACTTGATGATGCATTAGAATTGGAAATAAATATGATTACATCAAGCATAGTTATTGGATATCAGTCACATGATACAAGGAGGGAAGGTGTAAACAATATATTTTTTTATCTTACTTCTAACAATGAAAAATATTCTCTTTTAAACAAAATCACTATGATGTTACAAGATATTGAGAATAATGAAAAATCAGATCATGTGTTTCCCTCTCAATTGAAAAAATTTGTTTCAAGGAATTGTTTTTACCTACCAGATGTGTAATCATGAAAAACCAACCTTTGATGAATTAGAGGTCTTCGTGAATGTAGAAGCACCTTTTCTTCTTGAAATTCTCATGGGTCTAACATATCATTTGACTAATTCTGATGGGATCTTCATAAAAATAAGTAATGATTACTTTGGTTTGGGTACTTATCAGTTAAAAGTTGTTGTAGAAAATATTTTTGTTGAGATACAAAAGAGTTCCAATGATTACACTGTATATTTAATCTTTTTTTTCACATTTGAAATTAGCCAAAGCCAATTCTTTTTCAAATAGACATCTTGTTTTAAAAGAAACCCTAAATATTGCAGCCCTTCCTCCAGATCAATCTAATGATATGGAAGAAATTGGTGGATGGACTCTATCTTCATTAGAGAGACCCACAAATGATATTGAACACTTCTCAATATTTATATACATACTTGTAGTTGTGCTACAATGGAGATATATAACTTCCTTCATCCTAATTGCAACCCTTCTTGTGTCATCATAGAAAATCAAAATGTCATCAATGAAGAAAATATGAGATAAATAACAAGATTTGTTTATTTTAATGCCTTTGAAGCTTCCATGTCCCATAGCCTCCTTCAAAGACCTACTTAAACCTTTTGACACAATCAAGAAAAGAAGGGGGGGGAGGGCATCCTTGATTTAACCCCCTTTTAGGCCTAAAGAAAGTTGTGGCTGACCCATTTATCAATACACAGAAAGAAATTGAAGTTACACAATTCATTATGCAAAGTCACGAAAGGAAAACAAAAGCCCAAGTGAAAGAGCGTTAGTCCCAAGTACAACTAACTCACCCTATCATAAGCCTTAGATAAGTCAACCTTAACCACCATAGTTTTTTACTTCTCCCCTTTTATAGTATGAAGTCCCTCTTGGATGACCCCCACAACCTCATGA
>ML806682.1:334698-348351 GCA_009831015.1 Picea engelmannii
TTTTTTTCTTCCAAAGAATTTTCTTCATCTTTTGATTCCTCTGATAAGAAACCAAAAGCATCCCTATTATAAGCCTCCTCTGATTTCGCCTCCAATTCTCTAAAGACTCTATCATCCCTTTCCTTATTCATTAAATACCACTCAATAGAAACCTATTTAGCCCTTTTTAAATTATTTATGAACTATAAAGAAGCAAACTACATTGAAGAGCCATCAAAGGGGACCCACAATTATTTGACTTTCTTAATATAATCTTCCTCCCTTAACCATCATCGGTTTAGTTTGAAATCAGTAGAGGCTTCCTCTCAATTGGAACCATATAAAGGATAAGGAAGGTTATTAGATTCTCCCCCACAACTAATCCATTTCTTATTCTTATAGACTCATCAAGCCATGCCTCAAACAACAAAAACCTATCCAGTATTTTTGTTATTCTCTCATCACGTGATCTCTTATTTATCCATGCATGGGATAATTTTGCAAGCTCAATATAAGCCAACTCTAAGTATTCAATCTTCTGTAAGAAATATCCAAATAGAGAGTCGACATGAGTTGCAAGGCCCCGAATCTTCGATGCCCCAAAAGAAAAATTGAGGTATCTTTAATGATAACCAATCCCTAATTTATCAATCCCCAACTAAATACCTTATCCCAAAAAACCATCCTATGATTCTAAGTCCCATAAATATTCAAAACAATGGTCTCCTTCCCCATGTCCCGTGAGTATAGAACAATACCCAAAATCTAAAGAGAAAGACCAGTAGATAGTGCAAACTAGGGATATTTTCCTCTAACCAGAAATTAATCCACCAGGCCTACCCCATGAATCAATATACATGAAATCCCAAGCCCCTAAGGATTTTTCTAGCTCATAGACAATTTTTCCACCCTTGAACATAATCTCTTTGATACACCTTTATTTGGCACAATAGGCCAAGATAGATGTAATGAACCAAAGTACATTATTGGATAAAGATGAATTTTCTTACATAAGAATTTATCATCAAAAGGACATGAAGGTCACGATTTTTCCTAGTAAAAGAGTGACCAGCCACAAATTTACCATAGATAAGGCACGGTCAGTCACAATTTTCCCATATAAAACCCACATTTTCCCCTTAAATCTTTGAAAAATAGAAATTCACGAGGAAAGCTAAAAAGCTCTGAGTAGGCAAAATCCAAAAGCTTGTGTGGTTTTTTGCACAACTCACAAGTGCATGACATGCATTCCACGCAACCCTTTATTCCCTCCTTGAGAATCTATAAATAAGAGAGCCAAAGTTGAGGGAGAGGAGTGTATTTGCAAGTGTCCTTATGTTATCGAGTTGTAGTGAGAATCCTTGGTTGCGAGTTTGATACCATTGTTGAGTGTTGGGTATCATCATTGGTGTGATTAGAGATCACGTGAGAGTTGATTATCCATTCACTTAACTATCTTTCCATGATATAGTTTTTGATCATGCTAGTTCGACAGAGGTGGACTTGTGACTAAGAAGGAGGACTTTGGGTTTTGGAGCTAGGAGTACAATTGTGAATCTTAGGGTAATCATTCGTGTTGTAACTCGCTTTTAATCAATGTAGATCTATCTTCTTCCCCCAAAAAAAAACTCTTTGTTTATGGATCTTATTTCATCTTTAATGAGGTTTTGTGTTGTTCTAATTAGCTCAAGTTATTAAATTAAGACTTTATTCATGCAATTTATCTTTATTGTTTGATGAGGAATGAGGAAGGTGTTTCTTGTTGGATGATTGTGCAAGTTATTCAATGAAGCAATGGAGCTAGAGTGAGATCAACCGAAAGTCATTGGATACTTTGGACAACCATTGAGAATCAAGTTTTTTCCTTATTCCTTATCTCATTTACTTCTCAACATTCATGTTAGTCTTAGGAGAAAGAAATATGTTATATATCCTTATGTTTGTCATTGAAACTCACACACTCAATGAAGGTTGATTGGTTCGCCTTTAGGTAGTTTTCCCTATAACACTCTTGCAATAGAATCACATCAAGACAGTGAGCTTCCACTACCCTTTTAAGAGCCAAATTTTCGGGGGCATTGGCCAAACCCTTGCAATTTAAGGTTAATAGGAACATTTATCGCCCTCCATTGGGGTATTGGATGCTCTATGAACTCTTTCTAAAGAAGTTTGTTTGTCAGATAAGAACTCACTGCATGATTTTTTATGAGCCAAAGACATATAGGATTTCCTACCTCACAAGTTTCCTTTAGCCCTTTCCTATCATATTGACCTCGACCTTCTTCAATACCACCTTCAAAAATAAAACCCCCTTCTTTTATAGGGTTAATATTGTACCTATAATCATCTTCTTTCCCCTTTTCATCTGGAATACCATAATTATTCTTGTCACCTCTCAAATTAACAAAGAAATTAGATGGAGAGGGTTCCCTAATAGTCTTTCATAATACTTCAGGTATATTACTCAAAGGGGACCGATGGGTTGACCTAATCCCTAACAAACATTTAAAAATTACTCTTCACCTTGTTAGCATGCAAACCCACTAAAATATTTGACTATGACCCAAAAACAAAATTGAGATCGTGAGCAGAGAGCTAGTTTAGGGAGGCCCAATTCTTTAATTACTTACTAAGTTCGCATATTGTGATATGAAGACATCTCATACATTCGAATTTGGCAAAGGCATATGCTGAGGAAATATCTCATGATCATAAGGAGAAACCTCAGATGGAGTCTCTAAGACCATCATTGCCTGCCCATCTTTACGCATCTCACCTCTCTCATTGGCTTGAGGACTTAAATGCCAATCAACTGCCAACCAAATTGGGGATGAGACCAGCATAGAATTTCCAGCTACATAAATATTCTCTAACTATGTCCCCTTTTGGACCCATTCATTCTTCTAGTCAGTGAGACTGCAATCCACTACTAGTTGGCCACAGGGATGGCATCGAGAATATCATAATGGCACCTCTGCATAGTCTAGAGATTGTTCATAGTCAAAATCCTTTTTTTTAATAATAAACTTTCCACAATCCCTTCCTTCAAGTCTATACCTACCAATATACGGGTAATGAACATTAATCCTAAATCACGAAAAGAGAGGTTTTCCTCATAAAATGACCCAAATCATTTCCAATTTCTCAAAACGCATCCACAAACTAAAAATCAATAAGAAGGCCTTGGAGTTTGACCCATAGTAGCATAATGTCAACCTTCTTAGATATGGCATCAAAAAAATAAGTCCACTTCTTGAGGGATAGAGGATTGAAGCCCCATTTCTAGCAAGTCTCTAGCATCTTCTCAGCATCTATTGTCGAGTGGAAGATGGAAGCCAACCAATTCTTATTTAGGGTATAAAAAACTAGCATATGCACTATAAATGGCTCCATATTTGATTATACCAAATATCTAAGGTCTCTTTCCCCTAAACGCCTACCATGAAATCTACCCACTAGAACCATCTTAGACATACCCACAACCTCGTTCATCATGACTTCCTCCTCAAGCACCAAATTCACTAGACCATTCCACTTCTTTACATACTTTTTTATTTTGTGATTTCCTCCAGCTTGAAATCCCAATGAAGTGCCAATGATAAGGGCCTACAAAAATCCCACTTCCTTCACATGGTTCTTTATCACCAGAAGGAGAAACCCTAGAAATTTTATCCCAACTCCTACACTCCACATAAGGCCTCCAAATCCAATGAGGATCCTATAAAACCATCATTAACATCCTGATATTTTCCAATTTTAAGAAATTTTAGATCACCATACGAAGACAAACTATGTAATTTTCCTTATCTTTGCATCTGAGCAAAGGGAAAGGAAGGCTCTGAAAACAATGAGAAACTAGGCTCATAATTGATGTAGGATAAAATATATTGTATAGATTTTCCTCTAAGGCTGGGGATGCCATCTAATCTCTTACCATCGAGATTTTCAACTCTAGATATAGCATCCACCACCCGAGGCTCACAATCACTTGGGAACTTCACATTTGACAATCAATTTGTTCTACCTATGCACCGGAAAACAAATATTTATCCACCTTCTCTAGAATTCATATAATGTCTTCCTCCAATGGATTAGCCCCCAATGATGGGCCCTTGTTTGGCCTTATTAAGTTTGAGCTAGAAGGAGTGGCCACTGTTGACTCAAATTTTCGTCACCTATAGAAAAAGCTCGCAAAATTATTGCAAAGCCTGTGATCATTTATACTATATAACTAATAGGCGGGGTCCCCAAGGAGAAAATGCAAGAAATGTTGATTTTCAAGCTTTTACTAAGTATAAGATTGTGTTTGAAATGATGCATCACTCAACAAATGGTAAAGTCAAATTTTTTTTATCATAGAAATGATTAATGGTTGACTTCAATGACATTTTGACGGTCACTTGAAGGAATTTGGTACATGATTCAAAGCATATTACAGACTTAGTTTGAAGTGTATAGATAGTCAATGCATGCATTAAAAATACGAACTCATTGATGAGCTCCATAGCAAAAGCCACACTCAACAAATATATCATTGCTACAATACTTTGCAAAGTATTAGTATTGTTATAGTGCAAATTGTAGGTTGGGAAAATCCCGACCCAACCATAACACAAGTGCTACAACTTGGGAACCTACACCCAATGTCACCTCAATGTAGGTCTCGCACTTCAAGGCTGACTAAGTCACTCTACGGAGGCAATCCCGATGACCCTAAGGGGATTGAGATGGAGATGGAGAGAGATGGAAGTTAATCCCCTAGAGGTCGAGTCTAAGTGGAGTGAAATGTGGGAAGAGATGCCTTGTAAGTCAAGTGATTGTTTCCCCAAAGGTATAGTACTTGTTCGGATGATTGTACATGCCCGAGACACAAGAAAATACAACTTGCAATGATGTATGTTAGTATGGATCGACAAGTTAAGTTTGTTGTGCCTAATTTTCAGCAGTAGATGACAATTTATATCAGCAAGTAAGACATTCAAATCAGCATGTAAAACATAAGATCAATCTACAATATTATCAATGACTATGGCAATCAATTATGACTGAAAAATGGCACTTCGAGGCTGAATAAAGAAAGTTTTTATAACATGTATTTTCTGCAGAAAATTGAAGCCTTATGGATGTACCATCCATTCACTTTTATCATCAAATTACACCATCAAAATATGCCAAGAATTAGCCCAAAAATGTGACCTAGTTAGTAGATTTAGTGTGCAAAATCTTGTCCACAAATTAAGGGGTAAACCACAAGACTAGAGGTCAACAACCCTAATATTTCCCCCTTTAACAAAGTAATATTAAATAATTCATTTAAAGTTTCACTTTTGGACAAATAAACCCTATTTAAATGGATGTCTCCCCTCTAGGGGACATTTTTCCACTTTGAAGAAGTCGTTGGTGTTGGAGAAGCATGGGTAGGCCTCCAAATGCCACATGTCAAGCATCTAGATAATCTCATCATGGTGAAGACCCTCTTCTCCTCAAAACTTCCATGTGTCAATGAGTGACACCTCACCACCAAGCCCTAACCCCCTAGGTGACATCATGCCTCTAGGAGTGACGTTTTGCCTCTCCTAGGAAAAACGTTTGGCATGTGGGGGCTAGGCTATGTCATCCAAGTCAATCTCAAGGCCTTCCAAGTATGATCTTTCTCATCCGGCATGCGGGCCCTTGTCATCCAAACTATGGGCTTGTAGCCCCATGGAAGACCAATCTAAGCTTGTTCTCCCAAAATTGTCCACCAACTAGGTCCTGCAAAGACAAATGAGCACACCCTCCAAGGATCTCAAGTCATAACATCATGATAAGTGAATCCAATCATTAAATGAGCCACCTAAGCATGTGCATCAAAGATCACTATATCAAACAATTAATTGCTCAAAGAGACTATGCGACTTGTCAAGCTTGAATATGGGAGGGTTAACAAGGTGTCCTATTGGGTAGATCTTGCCCTAGGTCAAGGAGAGTTTCCAATAGATCTATCTCTAAGCCATGTAAAGTGGATGAAGTGGTTGGGTTCAAGACTTAATTAGCATAGGGCTCGTGACATACAAGGGGTCGTAGTGTCTCATTCATGATTGCCTTTATAGAGGGTGCGTGGTACCTTCATTCGCAATACACTTTTTCCAAGCCCATCAATTGACTTTTATCTTTCTTTCTTTGTATTTTATTTCAATATAGCATAAGGAGGGATTGAAGGTCACTGCCCTGGCATGGTGACCAGATGATGCCAATGTCACCCACAAACACCCAGTGGAAATGAGAAGGTTGGATCGTGACGAGACCCCCTTTCTCTCAACCATGCAACTAAGACCCATTGCCCTAGTTTGGTGACCAAATGATGGAAATGTCATACCACTAAATATTCATGGACATGATATGTCGGCTCATGTTGAGACCTCTTATCCTTCAACTAACATTTTAAGCATTCTTTATTATATTGTGGGTCCCCTTTACTCAAATATAAGTGTTTCACTGCTTTCTTGGGTGATCCCTGGGCAAAGCACCAGGAAGGTTTATACAAGGATTTTACATTTTACCCATCATCAACCCCTCTAGGCCTTCAACCCCTTCTTCCCATAGAATGAGGGATAACCCCTTATTGTGTCAATACACCCTAAAATCCCAAGAGACAAGGAAATGGAGGGGAATAATGATGGTAAGTGGTAACTATTATCAGGAATGGTACGGTGGCTCTTCAAGGGAGTTCCTAGTAGCAAACCCATCCTCAAGGAAAACCACTTACTAGGGCACAATGTCAACCACCAAGGTGAAGCAAGGCAAAAGGCATAATGTCCAAGCATATATTGTCAAATCTAGAGCAGTCTAAGATACAACATACTTAATTGGATTAAATATTGAAATGATGCTCACCATAATACTAACTTGTACCTTGTGGAGCAAGGCCCACTGCCTTCCGAAAGCCAATTGGTGTGGTGGATGCCATCTGCAAAACTGTGACCATTTCTGGTGGTGAGTGGGTTTTCCATCTATGCAAAGGGTATTGTTGGACAAGTAGTCTCGCAGCACTCAATATTTTCAACCTAAGGGCCTCGAGACATAATCTCCTTAGTTATCTACAAAATGGGGATAACATCTGGCTCCTACTTGGGGAAATGTGCTCGCCATAGAGTGCATGAGAATTGCAAAATATCCCGGTAGACCTGTGCCTTCAAGGAAACATCAAACTGTCAAGTGCAGTATGACCTACTCATCCTTGTTCTCATATGATCATAATGAAAACCAACCAAGCTAGAAAAAGAAAATTTTGACATTTTTTCAAAATTTCTAAACTAAGCATGACATCAATATGAAAGTAGAGCAAAATGAAAATGAAATGCATCTAAACTAGTATGAGCAATCAAGATGAAAATGCAGGGAATCAAAATGACTTACCTACTTACCTGGGGCCTTGGTGCCCTAAAGATCATGTGTTGGATGATGCCAGGTGAAGTCATACAACTAGTGAAACCATTTGATCATCTCATCAAAGTATCTCCCACTGTGCTTAATCATATAATACAACAAAGATAAGTCAAGAACATAATAATCATGAGTATAAACACACATATAATCGATCATGAAATAAAACTCATGAAGATGGGTGGGAGGGAGGAAATCATTTTGGAGAGAGAAACCATCATACCGATCATCCCGACTGAAAGTGTAGCCACAAGACTAATCAATCCATCTCTAAAGGGGGCTACTACACATAGACGATGGATCGTCTTCATCTTCACTCAGAATATCATTTCTCTCTAAAGGCTGATAAAGGACAAGAGATCCAAAGAAAACCCTATGATTTCCCAAACAAGAGGAAACGGGATAAGGCATGGCCTTAGAGAAAAACTCCTATGCCAGAGTCAAGAAACGTCTCTTCTTTGTCTGCAAATCCATGCCAAAAGTCTCAACATGAAAGTATTTTCGTTTGGTAGAATGGACCTCGGATTGCTTAAGGTGGGCCACGACATGCTATCTATCAAAATATGAGTATGGTAGTTGAAAATCATCCTGAAAACGTTGCGTCAGGTCATCCTCGAGTGGATGGAACAAATCTGTAACCATATCATCGGGTTGGCATATATATGGACCATCTGAATGTAAAAATAAATCCTCTGAAGAAATGTTTTTTGTATCCTTTATCCAAGAAGTGCCTTCAATGTCGTAGATAGGATCTCTGTAAAAAATGAAACAACCCAAACTCCATCTGCATCTATGAATCTGTATGTAATCATCAATGTGATCGTCGACAATATCTGGGGTTTTTTCCGTGATTTCATGTGCGTCATAGAAGTTGATTATTTATTCACAAGACTAGATAACTTCATCTTCTTTGAAAGGGACAATAGAGGACAATGTCTCGTTCATGTCTTCTGCAAGAGAAACTTCATTGAGATCCTTTTGGAAAAAAAATTCATTTCCATAGTCATGGAACAAAGCATCATCAAAGTTCTCAAAAGGATATAACTCATCATGGTCTCTTCTTGATGTGCAAGAGGAGCAAAGGTTTGGATGTCCTCAACAACTGGAAGAGTAGATACTTCATCTTCATCATATGTTTCATCCAGATATTCTTCATCAAGATCTTCTTCAATCTTTTCTTCATATATGGTCTCATCATCGATTGAAAAACCTTCTCGGCAAAGAGTGTGTTTGAGCTCTTGGAAAACATCTTGCAAACTTTGAATAGATGGTCGATATTGCCTGAGAAATTCTTCAATGAGCTTTGTAGAAGAAGGGATACTATTTGGATCACATAAGTATGCAAGACAATCATTTTGACTTGATTTCAGTGAAGACACAAAAAATTTCATCAACACATCTTCATGTAGCACATTTAATATCGATGCATACTTCATATAATTCAAGACATGCATGACTGCTAAAGTTGGATCACCATCAAAATTGGGACAACTTGCTCTCCATTCTGTTGGACAATGATTTGGTACCAAGGACATTCTGAACATCAAGAGAAGGATACACATTATGGAATGCCCATGGTAAGTCCTGTGAGGCCATGGTTCCATCACTTAGGGTAATACCTCAATGGAGTCGTCGGATGAGCTCAAGGCTCATCAAGGGATGAAAGGGGAAAAAGGGAAAAGAGGGTTCATGGAAGGTGGAGTCGCTAGATGAACTTCAAGGTGAGCTCACCAAGGAAAAGAAAACGTCCCTTAGGTGGAGTCATCTGGCAAGCTAAGGGAAAGGCTTTGGGATAGCTTACCAAAGTGTCGTCAGGGTACGAAGAATATTCAAAATTTTCCCCGGAAACGGTGCCAAAATGGTATAGCGCAAGTTGTAGGTTGGGAAAATCCTGACCCAACCACAAAACAAGTGCTACAACTTGGGAATCCTACACCCAATGTCACCTCGATGTAGGTCCCGCACTTCAAGGGTGACTAAGTCACTCTAGGGAGGCGATCCCGATGACCCTAGGGGGATTGAGATGGAGATGGAGAGAGATGGAAGTGAAGCCCCTAGAGGTCAAGTCTAATTGGAGTGAAATGTGGGAAGAGATGCCTTGTAAGTCAAGTGATTGTTTCCCCAAAGTTATAGTACTTCTCTGGATGATTGTACCTGCTCAAGACACAAGAAAAGCCAACTTGCAATGATTTATTTTATTATGGATCAGCAATTTAAGCTTGATGTCCCTAATTTGGAGTAGTAGATGACAATTTGTATCAGCAAGTAAGACATTCAAATCAGCATGTAAAACATAAGATCAACCAACAATATTATCAATGAGTTTGGAAATCAATTATGATTGAAAAATGGCACTTTGAGGTTGAATAAAGCAAGTTGTTATAACATGTATTTTCTGTAGAAAATTTCAGCCTTATGGCTGTATCATCCATTCACTTTTATCAGAAAATTACACCATCAAAAGATGCCAATAAGTAGCCCAAAAAATGTGCCCTAGTTAGTAGAGTTAGTGTGCAAAATTTAGGAGCTAGTGTAGGGTTTGTTTGTGAGTTATGGTTAGTAGTCTATCTAGGTTAGATCAACCCTAAACGTTGTAGGTTAGAGTTTTTAATAGAAAATAAAGTAGTGGGAGAGAGGGGACACCCTAGTAGGGGAAGACTCCTCTCAATGAGGAAAACCAACTCCAACCAAGAGACCTTTCAAAAGATGAAAATTCATGTTTCTCAAGGCAATGATTTTATATCTCCAATGCAAAAAATATATGACTAGTGCCTTCACTATTGGGTTAATGGAGTCAAATAAATAAAGGGCTAGAGAGGCTACCTCCTTGGGGGTGTAAGCCCTTTTACTTCCCAAGGCAAGTTTCTCTAGCTAGGGTTTAAGCTAAGAGGGTGTATGTCCTTATACTTCTCTTAGCAAACCCTTGTTCAACCAATAACATGAAGCATAAAATGATGAAGACTATGGTGGGGGTGTATGCCCTTATACTTCCCACCTAGCTCCTAGCACAACAATCCTTGACTTGAAAACAGTGATAACATAAGAGTAAAATACCATACCAAAATCAAGAAAGATGCTAAGATAATCCACCATAAAAGCTAGAAAGCATTCATCCAAGGCTAGCACTTCACTACTCCATCAACCATTCATCTAGATAGCCATGAACAAGTGCACAAGAGACAAATAGAGCCAAAAGATAACGAAAATTTCACACCAATACTTCTCACAATGAGGGAGAGTTATGTTAAAATGAGATTTTGTGATCTCTTATTTATACAAATGTCACCAAGGTGACTTGTCCACAAATTAAGGGGTAAAACACAAGACTAGGGGTCAACAACCCTCATATTTCCCCCTTTAACAAAGTAATATTAAATAATTCATTTAAAGTTTCACTTTTGCACAAATAAACCCTAATTTTACATGGACGTCTCCCATTTAGGGGACGTTTTTCCACTTTAAAGAAGTCATTGGTGTTGGAGAAGCATGGGTAGGCCTCCAAAGGCCACATGTCAAGCATATAGACAATCTCATCATGGTGAAGACCCTCTTCTCCTCAAAACGTCCATGTGTCAATGAGTGGCACCTCTTCACCAAGCCCTAACCCCCCTAGGTGACATCATGCATCTAGGAGTGACGTTTTGCCTCTCCTAGGAAAAATGTTTGGCATGTGGGGGATAGGCTATGTCGTTCAAGTCAATCTCAAGGCCTTTCAAGTCTAATCTTTCTCATCCGACATGTGGGCCCTTGGCATCCAACCCGTGGGCTTGTTGCCCCATGGAAGCCCAAGCTAGGCTTGTTCTCCCAAAATTGTCCACCAAATAGGTCCTGCAAAGACAAATGAGCACACCCTCCAAGGATCTCAAGTCATAACATCATGATAAGTGAATCCAATCAATAAATGAGCCACCTAAGCATGTGCATCAAAGATCACTATATCAAACAATTAATTGCTCAAACACACTATGCGACTTGTCAAGCTTGAATATGGGAGGGTTGACGAGGTGTCCTATTGGGTAGATCTTTCCCTAGGTCAAGGAGAGTTACCAAGAGATCCCTCTCTAAGCCATGTAAAGTGGATAAAGTGGTTGGGGTCAAGGGTCAATGGGCATAGGGCTCATGACATACAAGGGGTCGTAGTGTCTCATTCATGGGTGCCTTCGTCGAGGGTGTGTGGTACCTTCGTCCACAATGCACTTTTTCCAAGCCCATCAATTGCCTTTTATCTTTCTTTCTTTTTATTTTCTTTCAATATAGCATAAGGATAGCTTGAAGAACATTTCCCTGGAGTGGTGACCAGATGATGGCAATGTCACCCACAAACACCTACTGGAAATGAGAAGTTTGGCTTGTGATGAAACCCCTTTCTCTCATCCATGCAACTAAGAGCCATTGCCCTGGTTTGGTGACCAAATGATGGCAATGTCATACCACTAGATATTCATGGACGTGATAGGTCGGCTCATGGTGAGGCCTCCTATCCAAACTAACCTTTTAAGCATTCTTTATTATATTGTGGTTCCCCTTTACTCAAATATAAGTGTTTCACTGCTTCCTTGGGTGATCCATGGGTGAAGCATCTGGAAGGTTTATACAAGGATTTTACCTTTTACCCAACATCAACCCCTCTGGGCCTTCAGCCCCTTCTTCCCATAGAATGAGGGATAACCCCTTCTTGGGTCAATACACCCTAAAATCCCAAGAGACAAGGAAATGGAGGGGAATAATGATGGAAAGTGGTAAGTATGATCGAGAATGGTACGATGACTCTTTAAGGGAGTTCCTAGTAGCAAACACATACCCAAGAAAAACCACTTACTAGGGCACAATGTCAACCACCAAGGTGAAGCAGGGAAAAAAGCATAATATCCAAGCATATATCATGGAATCTAGAGCAATCTAAGATACAACATACTTTATTGGCTTAAATATTGAAATGATGCTCACCATAATACTGACTTGTACCTCATGGAGCAAGGCCCACTGCCTTCCGCAAGCTTGTTGGTGTGGTGGATGCCATCTCCAAATTTGTGACCATCTGTGGTGGTGAGTGGGTTTTCCATTTGTGCAAAGGGTATTGTTGGTCATGTAGTCTATCGACACTCCATATCTGCAACCTAAGGGCCTCAAGACATAATCTCCTTAGTTATCCACAAAATGGAGATAACAAGTATGAGCATCATATTTTATAGTCTTTTGAAGAGAAATTTTGAGCAATATATATAATATATGGTTTATATATATGAGATAAATACCTTATGGGCTCGATATATTGATATTAGATAAACCATAGATTATGTGTGGGTTATATTATGATCGACATCATTGTTAAATGTTTAAAGTTTTGGACGATATTATTAGAACATCATATTCGAGATAATACCTTGCATGAAAAGCAATCAACGTATGTTTTATATTCATATTAAGGTGTAATGTCCCCATCCGCTTAGGAGTCATAAGGGAGAAATTTCGCTAGCCTAATAAGTTCCCATGTGCTAAGGCGGAAAATGACCAAGGGGACATGATTTGCCTAGGAAAGATTTTATGAAGTTAAATTGGGAAAAAAAGGGGGACATGGGTCCTAGGCTAACCAAAAGTCACTTTTTAATTATAAAGTGAAGGAGCCACTAAAGTGACTTTAATAAAATAAAATAAAGAGAGAATAGGGTTTCAGGAAATCCTTCATTTATCTTTGGTTTCGGTGTTGCAACAACTATACACCCTAGCTAAATTTGGGAAAGAGATCACTCTAGATTTATTCATTGTGCTTTAGCGTGGATGAGTAATTCCTCTTAGTGGCTGAGTTTCGTGTTTTGAGGCTGAGTTTCAGAGGTGGCACTTAGAATTATGAGAAACAACACACAGGTGAGACTACGCTCACAATCTATATTATTCAATGAAGACTGATTACATCTTTATATAGGAAACGACTCTACTTAGTCGATTACAACAAACCACAGATAACTAGGATCTACATTAAGTGAAGTAGAGTTCAACTACGCTACTGACTCTTGCTCCATTATTTCTAAGTCTCCCCCTTAATGGTGAATGGATTGACTTTTACACCTAACATCTCCCTAAACAACTCAAACTTAATCTTTCCAAGAGGCTTAGTGAAAATATCAACAACATTTTCACTAGTATTACAATACATACGAGCTATTTCATTTGACTGCAACTTTTTTCTAACAAAATGAAATTGAGCATCAACATGCTTTGTCCTTGCATGATAAATCGGATTATTCGCCA
>ML806682.1:349991-364722 GCA_009831015.1 Picea engelmannii
CAATTCCCAAGTATTATTTTTCATTATAGATTCATATTCCTCCTCCATTGCATTTCGCCATTCACCATGTTCATTAGCTTCATCAAAACTCATGGGTTCTATGACATTTGAAATGCTACTCATTAGGGCATAGTCTCTATACCTCTCAGGGAGCCAAACCTGTCGTGAAGATCTTCTCAACTGATTATCTTCCTCCCCACTTTGTGAACATATGTCTTCGCCTCTAGGTGAACTGTGATTGCTTGAAGTGTCCATATCACTGAGTCCTTCTTGTTGTTGTTGTTGCTGTTGTTGTTGTCGCTGCGGTTGTGGCTGCTGTTGTGGTGGCTGCTATTGTGGTGGCTGCTGCTATGATGGTTGTTGTTGCTCTTCTTTAACTCCTTCATCAAGAAGTCTATGTCATTCCTCATGACTGTTGTTGTCATGATTTCTTGCTTCTTGCTCATGGAAAAGTACATCTCTACTCGCAAATTTGTATGCATTAAATTCAGAACAATACCCTATGAAAATACATTTAATGGCTTTAGCATCCAATTTCTTCCTATTCTCCTTTGGAATATGTGCAAAAGCCTTACACCCAAATACTTTCAAATTATGAACCTCAGGTTTGGAACCATACAAGGCTTCGAAAGGAGTGACATTATCAAGACACCTTGTTGGACTTTTGTTCTTTAAATAAACTGCAGTATTTATGGCCTCAGCCCAAAATGCATTTGAGAGATTCTTACCTTTCATCATACTGCGTGCACACTCTACCAGAGTTCTGTTTTTCCTTTCAGCGACTCTGTTCTACTGTGGAGTGTGGGGTATTGTAAATTGTTGTACTATTCCATTATCTTTGCAATATTTGATGAAGTTAATGAACATGATGAATGGTGAAATGCAATGGAGGAAGAATACGAATCTATAATGAAAAATAATACTTGGGAATTGACTGAATTGCCTAAACATAAAAAGTCCATTGGATGCAAATGGATATACTCTTGCTCCATTATTTCCAAGTGTGGCAGCTGAGTTTAAGCTTACAGGGGTCGAGTTGCTTGAAGAGATTGAGATATTTGTTTGTTGGGTTATATTTACAATGGTGGTTGATTTCTTCTTTAGTGAGGCGAGTTGTTGCTTGTGGGAGGCTGAGTTCTCATAGCAAAATCGTGGGGCTTCATAATAATCATTTTTCTGTGAAGTTGGGCAATTGGTGTGGCTAAGAGACCGAGTTGTTCATATTCTGGACGAAATCCCCTTTTTGTTGGCCGCACTATTATTTTTGGGATGAGTTACTCAGTTGGACTGTGGTTTTTTCCCTTGTCTAGCATATATATTGTGTGTGGGACCGTTTTCTTCAAGGAAACAATTTCTGGAAAGGATTATTCCTCTTTTCTGGGCCACATCTTTCATTGTGGAGGTCGAGTTAACTATTGGAGACAGAGGTATTTCATGTGCGACGCTTAGCTACCAACTTGGGTCGAGTTTGTGACTCCCAGACTATTGTTCATCAACCATTAGAGTTATTGTAGCAGAAATAATCAAGATTTATCCATATTCATCTTCATTGTGTATGTACATACCTACACGCAACGCCTAACTCATGAACAGGTCATAAAATTAAGTAAATAAAGAAGCCTTGTTAATTTTTGCATATTCTTGTGAGATTAGATTATTGTTGTTATAGTATTGTGTCAATATCATATGTCATAAACACTAAAAAAAGGGGGCCAAATCGTTGTGGGAACAATCTGGTTAATGATGCAAACCATATAATATGTACATCAACAACCATTTGACGCATTAGCTACGTAGTAAATCAAGACAAATATAAGAAATATCATATCAGGAATGTTACAGTGGTATCAGAGCATGGTCTTTTGCAGCTGTGTGGTTTGAGGGACAATTTGATTGAGATTTATGAGACCAGAAGATGAGGAAAACATCACCTACATGAGATGTAGGGACAGAGCTTTGGAACCTCAACCGAAACAAGAAGAAGAAGTGGTGTTGGGTGAAGGGGAAGCACCTTCAAGATCAGATAAAGGGAAGGGGCACATGGGGGAAGGAGACCCTCAAATTGGAAGCCTTTTCTAGATGATGAATGATTTGGCCAAGGGACAAAATTTGATGATGGATCTTTTTGGACAACTAGTAGTTAACACCATAGAGGGGCCATCTAAATAAAATCAGAACGGTGAAAAGGGCTCTAACAAAATCAAGGAAGTCATTCTCGCACTACCATGTAGAGCCACCCTCACTTGTACACCAAGACACCCAGACGCACTATGCCATAGTTCTTGAGTGGTGAGGTAGCATCGGAGGGGCCAACAAAGCAGGATGACTCTTATTTGACCTATTTGGAGGAGTACAAGAGATTGGGGGATGACTTTCAGGCAACTATGTCTTTCACTGACTTTTTCCACCTTAAACAGAAGAACTGACCCAGAGGAGAAAAAAGGACACCCAACCAAGAGCTTAAGAAGACACTTGGAAAAGTGACCATTCCAAACTTTGATGGATCCTCAAAATGTTCAGCAAGGACTTGGGTGCAGAAGCTGGACACATACTTCCAGCTACATCAGATGACAGAAGTTGTGGCCATTAAATTGGATACTTTACACTTAGATGGTGAGGCCCATGAATGGTGGTACCATGGGTTAGTGACGTTGGGTCATTCAGGCATCACTTCATGCCTCGATTTCACATAGAGGATCATTGAGAGGTTTGACAGGAAAGACCCAGAGATCCATTTTTTAGAGTTGGCTCAGCTCAAGCAAACAGGTAGCCCAGAGGCATTTATCTCTGAGTTCCAGAGATTAACAGTGATGGTGACGAACATATTTGAGACACGCTTGGTAATGTTGTTCGTTGAGGGTCTAGCAGAGTCATTACGTGGATGGGTGAAGGGCTATAAACCCACCACTTTGCAGGATGCACTTAGCCCTACTAGGGACATGCAGGATATTGTTCCTAAGATCAGGTTTCCTCCGAAACCCACTTTCCCACAGAAGAGCAAGGAAACCAAACCATTTCAAAGGGATTGGGATTGGGATGGGAAGCCCAAGTTGGATGAAGAAACAAGAAAGGAACTAAGGAGGAAAAAATTGTGCTTTAGTTGTCAGGAGTCATGGGTACCAGGGCACAAGTGTGCCGAGAAAGACAAGACCAGCAAGGCTCATTATATTGAGATATATTCAGACAGTGATAATGATGATGGGGATGGGCAACAGGAACAAGAACAGGGACACCAGACATCAGGTGAGGAGACATCACAGGTTGGGGATAAGGGTGCTATTATGGCATCCATGTCGGGACTTCCTAGATACCACACATTCATAGTTTGAGGAGTCCTGTAGGGCACAAGGTTATAGTGTTGATTGATAGTGGGGCATCCCACAACTTTATAGATGCAACGTTGGTGGATAGACGAGAGATTCTGATGGAGGAGTTTGAGGGATTCATAGTGATTATACCCGGTGGCTATTAGATGGAGTGCACTAGATGGATTCCCAAGTTGAAAATAACCATGGGGAATTATACGTCGACAGATGATTTCTTTGTAGTGGATGTGTAAGACACTAATGTGGTGCTCGAAGTTCAGTGGCTATACTCCATTGGGAAATACAGTACTATTCAGAGGACTATGGAAATGGAATTAGCGGGTCTGGATGGAAAAAAAGGTAATCTTACGGGCAATGCACCAGTATCCGCCTAAGATAGTTTCATCACACAACATGTAGGCAGTGATGCGGCATGGAGATATAGAGTGGGCAGTTGAGTGCTATATTTCTGACGGTGAGCCACCAGATCATCCTCGATAGCATCCAGATGATCTTCAGGTATTACCTCTTAAGCATTAAAGGGTTTTTGGTGACATTCCTAGAGGTGTACCTCTAGATAGAGGATTTGAGCATGTGATAGAATTAGAAGAAGGGGTCCAAGCAGTCATAACCAACCCCTACTGACATCCCAAAACTTACAAAGACAAGATTGAGAAAACTATCAAGGTGTTGCTCAAGATGGGTCACATTTGTCCTAGCTCTAGTATGTTTACTTCTTCGGTAGTATTGGTCAAAAAGAAGGATGGCGCCTTGAGAATGTGCATTGATTACCGAGCCCTTAACAAGAAGACCATAAAGAATAGGTACCCAATTCTGAGGATCGATGAGTTGATGGACGAGTCGAGGGGAGAAAAATACTTTTCCAAAATTAATCTCCATACAAGGTATCACCAGATCAAGGTTCGGGAACAAGACATTCTGAAGATCGCTTTTCGATGCCATTATGGGCATTATGAGTACCTGGTTATGTCGTTTGGGCTAACCAACGCTCCTGCTACATTCCAGTATTGCATGGACCACGTGTTTAATAAGCAGCTGCGGAAATTTTTGTTGGTATTCTTTGATGACGTTCTTATTTATAACAAGACTTGGGAGGAACATCTTAGGCATTTGGATGAAGTATTGGGGATTTTGGAGGAACACCAAATATATGCAAAGGAGTCTAAATGTGAGTTTGACATGACTAAGATGCTTTCTTTGGGGCATGTGATCGAAGAAAATGAAGTTCAGATACACCTAGAAAAGATCAGGGCAATTATCGAGTGGCCTAGCCCCAGGAATGTGACAGAACTGAAGAGCTTCCTAGCCCTTTGCACTTATTACAAGAAATTTTTTAAGGGGTTCTCGCAAATCACAACACCTCTTACAGATATCACTAAGAAAGGGGCTTTCAGTTGGTCAGATGAGGCACATGCGACATTCGAGATGATGAAACAAGTGATGAGCTCTTGTCCTATGCCAGCCTTACCAGATTTCACTTAACCATTCGTGCTTGAGTGTGATGCTTCCAGGATTGGGATAGGAGCTGTGTTAATGCAAAACAACTATCCCATTGTTTTTGAGAGCCAAAAACTTAAGGAGTATGAGCGACATTATTCGATATATGACAAGGAAATACTGGTCATTTGCATGCACTGGCCAAATTCAGACAATAATTGGCAGGGAATAGTTTACGGTGAAGACAGATCACAATAGCCTGAGGTTCCTCATGGAGCAGAAAGAATTGAGTGAGCGGCAGCAGAAGTGGATCAACAAGATTCAAGCCTATGATTTTGAGATCGAGTATGTGAAGGGCAAGAACAATGTGGTAGTTGATGCCCTTTCCAGAATACCACCCACTGTCTCCCACATGGAGATATCGATCGACTGAAAATCTCTTATGTTGGTAGAATATTCCAAGAACCAGTTTTCTTGCGAGGTCCTTGACAATTAGACTCAAGATGATCAGTGCAAATTCATTGATGACATCATTTATAACAAAGACAAGATCTACCTTGTACCAGAATCTCAGCTCAAGGACAAAATCATGCATGCAACACATAGTTCCCCATTGGTAGGACACCCTGGATACTTGAAAACCTATAGGAAGATTCAAGAAAGATTTACATGGAAGGGCCTTAAGATAGATGTGTTGAGGTTCACAAGAGAATGCAACATCTTCCAACAAAACAAGGCAGAGCACACTCACCCTATCGGGCTACTTCAACCACTTCCCATTCCCGAACAAAAATGGGAAATCATCTCTATGGATTTCATCACTGGGTTGCCCCAAGTGCAGGGGAAGGACTATATCTATGTGGTGGTTGACAGTCTCATGAATTTTGCACACTTCTTCGCCATACCCTCCAGGTATTCAACAACACAGGTAGGTGAGTTATTCTTCACAGAGGTATTATGATTACATGGGTTTCCAAAAACCATTATCAGTGATAGGGATAACAGGTTCATGGGAGGATTTTGGCAAGAGATATTCAGACTGGTAGGAACAAAGATGACCCCGAGTACAAGTTACCACCCTCAAACTAATGGTCAAGCTGAGATAGTGAATAAGCGGTTGGAAGGTTATCTGAGGAATTATGTGTCGGGCCAGCAGAAAGCCTGGATAAAATGGCTACACTTAGGGGAGTACTGCTACAACACCACCTATCATATGTTGATTGGGATGACACCCTTCAGAGCCATGTATAGATATGATGCACCCACATTTGTGGATCAGATGTTTTGAGACAGTCGGGCACCTAAGGCTAAGGACTGGATTCAAGAGAGTTAAAATATTCTACGGACCTTGAAGGATAATTTGTAAACAGCTCAGAATCAGTAGAAGATCTATGCAGATAGGAACAAGTTGGAGCGTAGCTTTGAAGTAGGGGACTTGGTATACCTACGCCTTGGTATAGCATCCAAGTAAGATTGTCTAGTATTTTTTATTTCCTTTTCCACTCTTATAGTCATCCTTCAAAATGTTCCTTGATCAATCCTCCAAATCTAGGGAAAGGGCAATACAACTTTGATTGTATTGTGTATAGATACATGAAAAAAAGATGATGGGTATTCGATGGCAAGCATGATTGCCGCAAACATGAACCTGAAAGAATTTTTGTTTTATAATTGAACTTCTGTATTGAATGGTGTTGCTCTTACATCGATCATACAAAGTTGCAGAAACCCTCAGAAACTTTACTTGCCTTTGAATGGTGCTTCTCTTACATCGATCATATAGTCATATAAATTGTAGAAACATCGAGAAGCTTTGCTTGTTGTCTTCAACATTGACAAAGTCAATTCATTATATGTAACGGAATGCAAGTCTCTAAAATCCTTTGTGATTTATGACTTCAACACTAAGGGACAAGGTTTACCAACAATCAATTTGTGCAGAATCCAATTGAAGGAGTTCTCTCTAACATTGAAGGTCAAGGATGTGGAATTGAATTTTTTTTGTATTTCAACAATTCGAGAAGATCCATCTAAATTGTTGCTTGGATGCAACATAAAATGGTGCCAAATCACTGAAGCATTTGAGCTTGGTTAAATGTGCCACTGTTAATAATATGAATATCAAGTCCAATATCAGGGAATTGGGGTATCTAAATGTTAATCAATGCCATTTTGTCAATGAGTAGGGACTTGACTTTCTTATTGCTCACCATAGTGAGTTATCTCAACTAAAGTTGGCATCAATAATGATAATGGGTGATGGATTTTCACATCTTGCAGTGTGTTACAAACATTTGAAATTCCTTGCTCTCAAGGAATCCAAGCCCTAGTTTGGTTACAATATAATTATCATGTAATTGGATTGAGTACATGGTCAAAAGTTATCACTTCAAGAGCACAACAATGTTAGAGGATTGCATGGTACAATTGGATCTAGATGGCATGCATTTATTTTTTTTGCATTTGAGTAATTATATGCATCTAATATAGTGGTATAATTCCTCTGACACTCTTGAATCCCTATATAAGCCTCACTACTCCCTTTGACATAGTCTGATCCTTGGACAACATGTCTCTTATAAGTGCGAGATGTGTTTGAATTGGGGTGGAGTAAGTTAATTAGTAGACAAACTTAACCCTTTTCAGTTGAAATTATTCATAAGCTTGCTTGGAATTTTGTTGGAAGGTATGATCACACTCGATTAATGAGAACTTTGACTAGGGAACGTTGCCCTTGGGTGTTTGGGCACATTTTAAGATGACTACGATCATCTTAATTTTGAAAAAAATAAGTAGATCAAGGTGAAACTTCACCTCATGTTGAGCCCTCAATAACCCCCCAAGTTTTGAGCGAAACTTGGGGCCCCATTTTTTTGTCATTGGTCAAGATATGCTTCTTTCCTTTGGGTTACACATTGACCTTGGTTATTTGTTGCCTTATTGCATTGATTCTTCCTTCCAAATGGTAAAGTTAGATTGGTTTCCATGTTTCACATGTTTGGTTTTGATATAATTCTTTTCTTGAGCTTTATTCATTTGAGAGTTTTGGTTTCTTTCGTTCTTGGTTCAAATTATTTTAGTTCTTGATGTCTAGACTGGGCTCGATCCTGAAATCAGGCCTCTTCTTCACTTGTTTCACTTCATCACATCCTTGATCTGGGAGTTTGGCTCGATTTCCAAATTATGTCCTTCTTTCACCAACTTTGGTGTATGCAAGTCCCGATTTGGGAATCAATCTCGATCTCCAAATCGAAACCCCCGTTACTCTTCCTATCGTTCAAATTTCTATTTTGTTTGAGATTTTCCCTTTAACTTGTGTTCAATGTCTCTTCCTTCCTTTCAAACCTTTTTCCCCTTTTGAACTTTTGAATAAGTTAAAATCTTTACGAGGTCCTAATTTCTCAATTAGCCTCGATGTCCAAATTGGGCCTCCTACATGAGGATCTCTTTCCCTTACCAGCATCAAGAGAATGAGACTGACAAACCCAACATGAGAACATTGACATATGTAGAAGTATTAAATAATTTGCAATTTATTGTTGAGGAGAAATAAAGAAAGAAAAACGAAGAAGGATGCAACAACTACTACTGAGAGAGAATCCCTTTAAGAAAAAGGAAAACAACAAGAAAAGAGAAGATTGGAGGCATTAGAGAAGGTCAAGGCAGAAGTTGAGGCCAAAAGAAGAGAATAGGCACAGATAAAATATGCCAAAAAAGAAGAACTGACAAAGAAAAAGGAAGCAAATGCTACAGTCATAGATAAATTGGCAACAAAGAAGACATAAGAGGAAATGAAAGCCAAAGATGATGTAGAGTCTAAGAAAATGGCAAGGAAAGAAGAAAAGGAAAAAGCTAAAGAGAAAAAAAAAATGAAGAGGAAAAATTTGAATATCACTACGGTAGAAGGAGCCATACAAGAAGGGAATGAGCTAACACATTAGACCAATGAAGACAAAACAAGGCAACCATACTTAGCACAAATGGAAGAAGTTTTCACCACTCAAACCTTTGCTATTACTTTTGGCTCAGGCATGGTTTCAGGAGGTGATGCACCTATTCCAACTCTTGCAGATGAAGTTGATGATTTAGATTTGTTTTCTTTTGACAAACAAAGGAAGCAAGTAATAAAACAAAAACATAAAAGAAGAAAAATTAACCTGGATTCTGAAGTAATAGTCAACATTAAAACTCTAGTGATGGATACTAGAAAGCTAAGTTTAGCTTCCTCGGCCTTTGTTGGATTAGCAATTGCCCAAAAAAATGTGCATAAATTTGTATACGTAGAAAAGAAGATGAGGGGGAATGAAAGCAAAATCTCCTTTCTAGAGAATCAAGTCAATTAATATAAATCCAACAAGTACGAGCCTGCTAATTTTATTGATTGTTCTTTCAGAATACAATATGAATTGAATAATGTTCACAGAAAGTTCACACCTGATTGGTCCATGATATCCATTTAAAGAGCTCAAAGGGTCATTTGTTGATGATTGATCGTGAGAAACTCATATGTAATTTGTTTTTCTTTTGCATTAATATATTGTCTCAAGTGGTGACATTGGCTAGGTCTGTGGATTGTTTCTCTCTTTGAGAGTTTTAACCACAAAATACACTAGTGTATTGATCTTTGATATGTTTGTGTGAGTGTTTACTTAAGGTTTTTTACCTGTGTGGAAATACCTTGTTTATTGAACATGGTATCTGATTTCGTATGAAGACTCTCTCCCATTGTTGATCAAGATCCTAAACCTGTGTCATTGCATGCATCTAAGGATTTCCAAATTCCATTATTTATGTGCATTTCTAAGCTGACAGAGTTCTTCCATTACATTTACAACGTTGCTTTTAATTGGGAACACTTTTCACTTTTCACTTTATAAAGTTAATATTTCATTTTTATTTTTTTCTGTTTATATTTCTGATTTACTACCTTTCTGGTCTGCGTATGCTCTTAGTCGCGCATCTTGTGCAATCTTGGCAAACCAGAAACATCGCAGAAAATGTTTTATTTTCTACATATGTTCTTTTCTCTACACTTTATGTGATCTCAACAATTCAGAAACATAGAGAAAACTTGCATTTTTTGGATAGGTTAATGGAGATCTAACCCTGATCTTGTTAAGTAATTTGTTTTTTTCCAAAATTTTGTTTGTTTTTGTGTGTGGTTGTGTTCAAGTTTTTCGTAAGCAAAAACAAGGGTTTTGGAGGTAAGCACACACATCGAGACAAAGAATTGAAAAAAAAATGTCCCCCTCCTTCTTCATAACATTTGTTACATATTTTGCATTAGTTCACTTGGTTGAAAGTTATTTTATTAAAATAAAGATGTTTTCATTAAGTTGTTTTTTGAAAAGTTCATGAAACTTTAAGTTATCACATAACTTTGTTCTAAACTGCATTCCACTTAAATTATAAACATGAATCACTATAAAGTAATTTTAATTTTTTCAGTTACTTTTTCCACTCAACTTTAGTTTATAAATTAACTTCATTGTAAAAGTGATTCTTACTTATTTTATAAAAGTGGGCCACTTGATGTAAAATTAACTTATTTATAGAAGTGAGCTCATAGGTAAAGTTAGAGAAGGAAGGGAACTATGTTTTTCACCAACGTCATCGTTCACTCATCACCACATAGGTCAACTTCTATCTACCATGTGGTAATTTGGTAACCTTTTATGGCTTTCTTTAAAATGTCATAACTTTGACATTTAGAGTTAGTTTTCAGTGTCATTTTTTTTAAATTGTTTATCTTTTCGAGAGCTTTCCATCTAGATAGTCAATTTATGCTTTTGAATCCATCCTACCTACATATTTTAATATGGCTAGTCCAAGTGATCTTTTACTTACTAATTCAAACTACTTCTCATAGAATTCACATATGGAGGATGTACTATCAAGTAAAATACTTTATTGGATTACCTTGGGAAAAGAAACCGCCCCGACTAATGCCTCAAAGAAAGAGAAATGAGATAGTAAAAATGATAAAGCACGCGGATCAATCAAAATGTCCATCTCCAGTGATTTAAAGTTTCACCTTCAAGGAGTTGACAAACTAGATGATGATTAGAAAAAGTTGGAAACCATATTTGATAAAACACAATGAGATTTGGGCCGTCTAGCATGAAAACCAATTGATTTCTTTAAATCCCGATGATTTCTCATGCATTGGAAATTATCTATAGAATTCAAAACACGTACAATTATCTATCTACCTAGTGATTTGGAAGCCTAATGCTCTTCTTTGTATCACTTAGTGATTCAGAAGCCTAATACTCTTCTTTGTATCACTTAGGATGGTTGGTTTTCACTTGATTATTGTGTTGGAGGTCTACTCTGTGGTTGAAATCTGCTTAGTGGCATCTTCTAAATTACTAGCCCATAAATCTAGCCACCACATTTTTGAAAAACCATTTCAAGTGTATGGCGGCCTTAAAAATATTTTAAGTTTAGTAGGGTAGAAAAAAGATAACCCCTCTTCCCCTTGTTTATACTCCTCAACTCTCATTTCTATGCCAATATTTTTCATTCTTCAACCTAAACCCAATGCCAATATTTTTATGCCCCTCTTCTATTATCCCTCTTCAGTTATTGCAGTTGGCTCAACAATACCATGGTTGAGGTACTGTTGAGCCAACTACAATAACTGAAGAGGGTCTTTCGCATAGTCGCTAACACAAACCCACGATCCAACTTTAAATCTGCATTAATGCTCTGCATTAGGTGGAGGTGGGTGGATGCCTCTTGTCCCCTAAGTATTCAAGGTGGGAAGCTCCATGTTATTCATAGGGTCGAGACTTCTAGATGGACCTCCAGATGGCACCCGAATCGAGGAATTTTAAATTAAGAATTAATGTAATAGGAAAATTGAAAACAATTGAAATGAAGATATATTAATTTTAAAT
Source organism: Picea engelmannii (assembly GCA_009831015.1). Lineage (NCBI taxonomy): Eukaryota > Viridiplantae > Streptophyta > Pinopsida > Pinales > Pinaceae > Picea > Picea engelmannii. The sequence continues at coordinate 361,657 of ML806682.1, forward strand.
TAAGATCTAATGTAATAAGAAAAATGAAGATAAGAGAAAATAAATTTAATTATTATAATTTATATTATATGTAGATGTATTTATTATACATGTTGCGCAGGTATCGAATATTAGTTAAGTGTTGACCAAACAATTTTGATTTTTTTCAAAGTATTACATTAGAAATCATTTTTTTTTTCCTAATTATTTAAAAACATTTATCAACATTTATTTGTCATCTCATTGGCTATTCAATTCGAACTCTTATTGCCAAGTCGGTGGTGGAGGTTTGGAAATTAAAAAAGACTTTAATGATTACATGTTTTATCACGCGATTAAAGGCCCATAATCTCGTCGTGGGTTCGATTCTGTGCAACATGCACTGAAATTGATGAAAACCTTGCAGGAGCATTAAAACCATAGGTGACTACTTACACATTGTCCCTAGACTAGTATTTTTGCTTTGGATGAACACATATGCTTGTTTCTAATATATTTTTAAATATATAGAAATAATAAAAAATATCAGCAATAATAATGATAATATTTTTGTTTTTATATTCAACATAATTATGATACACACTTGGATAGAGTGTATAAAGGGAGCATGTCGATGCCCCAAGCCCAAACCATGCATGATAGTCTAGCGTGTTGAGGTTCTGGAACACGTCCTAGGGATGTAGCAGATAAATGAGGAGGAATATTGGAGAGTACAAAGCGGTTTCAATGTGCGGATTAATACTGAGTCCAACCAGACAAAGGAATGATGAGAGGACATCATCCCTGCACAAGTGAGCTATTATGATTTCAAGAGGGAATGTATCGATGGCAAGCAACAAAGAAAGGAGTGTGAGGGAATTGGAGCTAGAGAAAGAGACCAATCTGAATACCACCTAGTCAATGGGATAACGTCACGAGAAACCTGCTTTTAAACAACCACCACATATGGTTTATATTACTTTCTTTTAAATGTTTTTTGTTTTTTGTTGCTTTCTTTACTAGAGGTTTTGAATTGTGGGGGATAATTTTGACCCTAGAGGCAGAGTTGTCCTCTTGTTGAGAACTTTGCTCCCACATGAGTTGGATCATCACCTTGGGGAAGAGGGTTTATTGGCAATAGCTCCTCACACTGTATGTGCTTTCCTTTTCTCTAAGAGGGATTATGATTTAACCTCTCCTTACCCACCAAGTATTCCTTTGTCTATGCTTTTAGAAATGCCTTGTTCTATTATCCTTCTCTCTGTTCGAGTTTCTAGAAAAAGGGCTCAACTTCCCTAGGGGTTTCTATCCTTGTTCCCCCACATCTCAACCTACTCTAGGTATGGAAAATGAGGGAAATCATATACCAAATAATCTTGCCATGTTGAGACCAAGGGAAAAAGGATCCTAAACCTAGGTGACCCAAGTCCATACAAGCCTAGAAAATACATGACTAGGGAACAAAAAGAGGCATGTAGAGCAAGGTGGTTTTACTATTCGTATTTCAAGCCCGAGACCAAGGAGGAGCTGGAAAATCTTGAAAATCTCATTCACCAAAGGAAATAGAATATGACTAAAGGCCAAATTGAAGAGGAATTGAAAGGGTGGATATAAGACCGTGTTTTTTCAAGAACTAGGGACACAAAACTTTACAAAACAATTGAATTGATATGGGTTGTCAAATCACTTCTTTCTCAAGTCATTGAGGAAAGAGGTTCTCAACATCAACATAATATGACCAAGGTGGATCAAATGGAAAAGAAGATTAGCATGTTAAACAAAAAGTTTGAAGCTTTGGGTAAATATGTTTTCAAAGTCAAATTCCATGCCTCAACAAATAAGGGAAAATGGAAATAGAGAGGAAGGAGTGTGCATGTCAGCAACACTCTAAAGTAGAGCCCTAAAATCCAATTGGGGTGGAAGAGAAGACAAGATAGTTTGAAAAACAACGATAGGTAGTCAAAAGTGCCACTTCTCTCGACCCACTAAAGTAATTTCGTTTTGAAATATGTATATTATTACAAGCATTTTTGTTGTCTTTGTTTCTCTAGACAATCCAAATTCATGTAGTTCTTTTGTATAGGCAGATAGATAACAATTATAATAATAGTGAGGGAAATGGTAAAACAATATGATGAAATATTTTGCTACAACTTGTGGCCTAGTTTCCTCAATGGTAGGCCATAGGCTATGTTGTTTGTAAAACTTTATGCATAATAAAAATATAGACTCTTGCTTTAAAAAAAACATAGTTACGATACTTTTTAGCAATGAAAATGAGAAATTTTAAATAAATTTTATGACATCAAAACTCTTCAAATATTAGTTTCAAAATAAACAATTATATTTTCATATCAACTTAAAAACTTACATGTTTTATAAATCATCTTTATTTCATATTTTTATACATATTAGAATTTGAAAATAAAAAAACTTGCACGTTTTATAAATCATCTTTATTTCAAATTTATTATACATATTTTTTTTTGTAAATAAAAGTTTGTATTGCCTTAAAATGTTTTCAAAACAATATACTCATCAAAACTTGCCACCTGTCCTACCATATAAATGGAAGCCAGGCCAGGTGGCATTTTGTCAAATGTATGTTTGAGTTTGATACAAGGTAAACTTCCTACACTTCTTAACAATCTATATATAGCCATAGTTGTTTGAAACATCAAAGCAAAATAACAGAAAAGGATTTAAACTTTAGGCAAATCTGAATTGCCATCATCCTCGGTTGGTTGTAGAGAAAACATGAAGGGCTGGCAACATTTTGGGCACCTGTTCTTGGCTGGCTCACTTGACAGGGCATCGAACAGAACATTTAGGTGCCAAGAGAGGTTCGTTTGGCAGTGAAGATGCTCCTCGGCATCCTGTCGCATATCAAAAGATTAATTGCAGATGCTCCTGAGAGAGGAACCATGCTCTGGGTGAAGCCGGAACAAAAGCTACCAGTGGTGGAGAGTCGCCTGAAGGTTGATTTGCATCTTCCTGTGGAACTTCAATGGGGAGTTCTTCCTCAATAGGCCAGCCACCCAAGTCTATTGCCAAGTCATCTTCCTGTTGAATTGTTAAGAACCAAATATCAATATAGCATAGAAAAAC
>ML806682.1:388221-399494 GCA_009831015.1 Picea engelmannii
GGCTATTGTCCTTGGTACGGGAGCCCATTGCTCTGGGTTTGCATTGGATACAAAACAATTATTTTGGGTATTAAATCCTTGTGTACTATGCATGATCTAATTACTGGTGTTTTACTTTCCGTTGTGCTAAGTTGTTAGGCATCTCAGTGTGTTTATGTTCACAGTTCAAATTGTAATTTTGTGTATACTGTTGAGAACCTAGACCAAGCCTGAGGTGCGTGTGCACTGGTCTAAGTGCACTTTGAAATCTAACATGGTATCAAAGCTTTAGATTATGAAATGGCAGTTGGATATGAGTTATTTACATAGGTGACAACTTTGAGAGGGAGCTGTAGCAGTGTTAAGGAGCTAGCTCTAAGAGGGAGCTACAATGACTGTTGCAGGTGGTAGTATGTTAGATGGTCTTTGGTTTGAGACATGGAGCAGATCGTTCAGAACAAGAGTTGTGGACTATTGCAGCTTGGTGGTGTGGCAGGTAGGGAGTTTTGGTGGATTGGCGGAGAGCTTGGTTCGTAGCAGTATGTTATGTGGCGGGTTGCCAACTCCGTGGATGGACTTTCGGTGGCTTGTCATAGTGAGTTGCGATGGGTGCAACTAGGGTGCTTTGGCACAGACGAGATAGCTTCGTGTGTATGGTAGTTTGATGAGATAAAGTCTTCATCGGGCCAGAGAGTTGCACATTTGACAGTGAGTCAAGGTGCAATAGTGTATGAGGTGTTTGACCCAAGAGGATGAGGACACTTGTAGAGATGAGTTGCGGTGGTCTAGAGTGGACTAGATTGAGTGTCCAACCACAACTTGAAACTTTTTCAAAGAGAGGACATAGGTTCAGTTGCAGTGTGTGTGTAGACACGAAGAGTTCTGTGACTTGGATGATGGACTTGGGCAGAGGTTTGTTGGGAGTTCTTATATAGTCGTGACTTGGGTAAGCAGGATGCTTGCCTTGGGAGTTCTTATATAGTTGGAGCCACCGACATATGATAGGAGCACGGAATTTGTTTGAGAGCTTCACAAAGTTTGACTCAGGTATGTACGGGGAGCTTGGTATGGGGACTAGGCATGTAGTGCAGGGATCTGGAATAGTGTCATTTCGGATGGAGTCAGGAGATGTGTTGAGGGTAACAAATGTGCTATGGGTGCCAAAACTCAAGAGGTGTGTGCTGTCAGGCTCAACGATTGAGGAGAAGGACCATGTAGTGTTATTCATGTCCAGAGGACCTAACTCAGACACAATAGTGGTTCTTGGAGTTAGAGAGGGCCAGCCTATGCGAGCTATGACCCAACTGCAGTAGCAGAGTGATAGTGAATAGGGAGCAGATAGCTCCAAAGGTTGTGCAGACTCAGAGGGAGCCCGACTTCAGAGGGAGTCAACAGATAGGGAGTCCGACTTCAGAGGGAGTGAATAGGCTCAGAGGGAGAGTCAACCTCTTAGAGGGAGTCAACCTTCAGGTTCGGATGGAAGAGAGGAGTCTTCCAAGACTGTCAGGAAGGTGTCATGGGTTGAGATGGCCATGCAGGAAGCATTAGAAGTGGGAGGTTTCTAAGAGCAGGGTGTCTTCCAAGAAGGGATCATGTTGTATAACAGGATTTGCTTTGATGACAGAGGAAGCAATCAATCAAGTGGTTTGGAGAACAACTGTGGTAGCGGATCCAGTGCGAGAGACAAAGCTACTTCTAGAATGGGAGACAAAGATACTTCCAGATGATGGAGGATGGAATACCTCTCTTGCTAAGAGGGAGTGTTGATGTTTTGTAGCTTCAGGAGGTATTCCACAAGAGGCCTTGGTGTCGGGCATGTGGGAATCATCGTTGGCACCACGTTGCACTTTCATTTCGAAGAAAACGCCCTTGGAATGGAGCTGGGGCTTCATGGGCTTGTTGATGGGCTTTGTGGGCTTGTGTAGGGGCTTCACACCCACATAGAAGAATAAACAAGTCTAATTTAATGTTGAGTTGTTTAAGGGCTTCTCACACACCCCTTTTGAGTCATATAAAGGGAGATCATGAGTGAGATGAAACATAAGATTGCGGTGACATTCATTCTTGATGGGAGAGTCTTGGTGACCTCAACTAGCTATGGAGTAGGCCGAGTGGGGCCTCAGATCTGCTGTCTAAAAGTGTTCTGGGCAAGTAGAAGGCAGTTAGAGGGTTCAACCTAGTGGAAGAAGGCAACCACAGGCCTAGAGAAGGCTCAACCTACTAGTCTAGGGTTGCAGCTGGGGTCTAGGAGGCTCGACCAAGCAAAAGAAGGCTGCCATAGGTTGTAGGAGAGGCTCGGCTTGGTGGAAAGAAGTAGTTGCAACCTTGAGAAGGCTTGGCCTGCAACAAAGGATAGCCGCTGATTTTTTCTGGGCAGATGAGGAGCTGTTATAGGTGGCCAACAACAGCCTTGGACAACCACTAGGGGTTGTTACAGCCCGTCAACAACATAGTTGTTTGTTACAGACTTAAGAGCTGATTAGAGGGCTGTTATAGCAATTTTTTAGGGCCGTTACAATCAAGGATTTGGAGCTGTTATAGTCAGCCCTACAACAGTCTTGAGGTAGTCCTATAAGGGCCTGTGTAAAGGTGCCAATTTGCAGAGGCAGTGGAGGGTTTGAGGAGGCAAAAGATGCCCTAACTCTTAGCCTTAGTTCAACAGAAATTGGCACAAAAACAAAGGAGGGTTTCTGCAATGGTCTTGTAAGTATTTTGGCATTTTTCTTTTGTGTAAGAATGTAATGTTCCCACGCAAAATTGCCAGGAACTCTAAGTCTAATACTTGCTTGTTTGTAGTGTTTTTGTTTAATGTTTTGCAGATTGTTCCTCAGATTTGCGCATGGAGTGGATTTTAAAGGTTTTACAGCATAGAAATGATGGAAATGGAACAATAATAGAATATCAACAAGATACAAGTAGAGTAACACAAGAACGTAGCCACAAAACAACAGATCTGACCTTTATTTAATATATATGCTAACCTCCATACAAGAGATACACAAATCTGAGAGAGATATGAAAGATACAAGTGTTGTGACTGAATGCTCCTCCAAAATACCCTGTAATAAGTAGGAATGAGTCTTCCTAGACTCCCAATGGCTGCATGCAAGTGGACAAGATCAATTTCTTTCCCTTTAAGCTTTGGCACCTCCAAATATGGCTGAGTTGCGCACCAACTGGCTATAGCAACCCCAGGAAATTCGGCTTCCTCAAATAAAGCCCCCAAACCCTTGTAGAAGACTGTCAAACTGTAGATCTGTAGATGTAGTGCTCATATAAAGAGATCCCCCAGCTAAAATAATAGATTTATCCCTCCAACTCACTGAATATCCAATGAATAGTGCGCCCCTCTTCAGAAATTCGCCCAAGTGCCACAATAAATAATTTTGCAGAAGAAACTCCTCCAAAATAGATGAGAAAGGGCGCTCTAGGGATGACAACCCCTTTTAAAACAAGTTTGGACTGAAACCTCCCCTCCACTAGCTAAATCGAACTCTTCCTTCATCAACAGTGCGCCCTACCTGCATAATTCCTCCAGATCTGCGCCCTGTCTCCTCAACCCACTGCTGGAACTGACCTAGGACTGAATAGATTGGTGAGGGTGGGATCTTTCACCACCTTGACCAAGCTTGGATCAGGAACAAAGGAATCTTTCACCTCCTTGCTAATCTCTAGGGTTTGTTTACTCAAAACCCTCAAAACATAAGCTGCATAGCTCAAGAAACAAATGAGAGAAAATGACATGAATGAGGAGTGAGACACCCTCCTCTTTCTTTTATACCTCCATCTTCTAATTTTCACTTGAGTTACTTTATTTTCTCCTCTAAGTCAATTGACCTTTTTCTTTTTCTGCTTTTACCAAAGTCACTTTAATAATATAACATTTAGCTCCTTAGTGACCTTGTTGTGCCTCTTAGCCTCCTTTTTTCCCATGAGACTATAGTCTAGAGGGATGACTAGACTACTAAGTCTTCCAATGTTCTTGTCAAGAGGAGGGGAACATTACAAAGAATTGGGCCATTGTCCCTGGTATGGGAGCCCATTGTTTTGAGTTTGCATTGGATATAGAACAATCATTTTGGGTATTAAATCTCTGTGTGCCATGCATGATCTAATTGTTGGTGCTTTACTTTTCGATGTGCTAAGTTGTTAGGCATCTCAGAGTGTTTATGTTCACAGTTCAAATTGTATTTTTGTGTATACTGTTGAGAACCTAGACCAGACCTGAGGTGTGTGTGCACCGGTCTAAATGCACATTGAAATCTAACAAGGACATGACCATTCATTGCTTTTCATTGCTCTCAAGACCTCTTTGAGCGAGCATCTAGAAGGTTCATAATCATGCTTTTATCTTTTGCCAACCACAAGCCTCTGGGCCTTCAACCCCTTCTTCCCATGAAGTGAGGGACAACCCCTTCTTGGGTCAGTACACCTGAAAAACCCAAAAGGTGAGGAGACGAGGGGATGAAGTGTGAAAAGTGGCAAGTATGGTCGGGAATGGCACGATGACTCGTCAAAAGGACCTCCCAGTAGCATACCTATCCCTAAGTGTGACCCACTTACTAGGGCGCAATGTCAACCACCAATGTAAAACAAAGCAAAGAGCATAACGTCCAAGCAAATGTCACATAATCAAAAGCAGTAATAGATGTAACAAACTCAAATGCCTCAAATATTGAAATGATACTCACCATAATACCTGACTTGTACCTCATGGAGCAAGACGGTCCAAGACCTAATGTCTTTCGGAGGCTAGTTGATGTGGTGGATACTGTCATGATCAACTTGGAGTTGTGGTGGTGAGGTGGGTCTCTGTCTGTGCAAGTGGACAGTGCTGGTCAAGCCGTCTCTCGGTGCTCCATGTCTGCAACTTGAGGGGCTCGAGACATCATCTCCTTAGTTATCCCACAAAATGGGGATAACAGATCCAATTCGGATCACACCTCCCCATTTGCAGTCTTTTGGTCCCCAAAAGCTTCAATTCCTTCAATCTTCTTCTTCTCCTATCATCAAGCAGACTCAAACAAATCTCAAAGAAAGGATGCCTCCGCTGTAGGATGGAAGATAAGAGTTGAGTAGGGGATGCCTTTGGCATAACCCTGATGCCCATCTCATGGCTGTAGAGGACATTCACTATTGCAATAGGTCTCTGGACTACCACTTCTCCTTGGGCTGCAGCTTCCAACAACTCCTCTTTCCCCTTGACCTTGACTCTCCAAGCTTTCTTCTTGGTTGTCTGGTTCTTAGGATGGAGTTCTAGGTGAAGCCTTCAACATTTGGCCTTCCAATGTAATTTAATTTGCAGTACTAGCAATAGTTCTTGCATAGGCTACTTGGCTTTCTAGAGTGCCAACAATCGCTATCCTTATAACCCATTTTCTCGCAACAAAAACAAGCTAAGCCATACCTTTTTAGTTTGTGAGAATGCTTGCCAGCTTGGTCCCCCAAGGGTTGGAGCGAATATGGATGGCAGAATCATCTCTTTGTTTTCCTCTTCCAAGCTTCTACAAGCAGATTTGAGTGGCTTGCTGCACATGGCTTCTTTTCCGGTTCCTCTTGCCTCGATGAAGATGGTTTGAGCTGCACTTTCGATGGCTTCTTGTCCATTGAATCCTAGGCCTTCATGCTTGGGCCTCTGCTGAGCTACGATGGGAATCAAAATCCCTTGGCCTTCCTTGCATAGACCTTGGCCATCATAGCCCATTTTCCTCATGAGCTTGGAACCGATGCCTCTAGTGTGCTTCTCAAAGTCACCAAAGGTTTCTTGAGAAAGGGTCTTAGAAGGCGAGTTTACAAGGTTGCCTCCATCATGGTACTAGCTTTGACAGTGGCAATGGAAGGGGCTTTCTTGGTCTCTTGGACAACTGCTTCTAGCTTCTTCAAGGCCACTTCCTTCACTGCCAAGTCTTGGTATAGGTGAGCAATGACCTCAGTGAACTTCTCCTCCTGCCAATTATTCAACTCAATGAATTTCTCCCCCAATTACAAGAGCTGCAATTTGCTCCTGTCTAATTCCGCCCTCATGGCGGTGAAGGAGTCCTGGTGCTTGGCAAGCTCTTTCTCTAGCTCATCGGCTCTCTACCTCCAATACCGACTTTCTTCTTGGATTTGCCTGTTGGACTCTCTCAACTCTTCTAGCTTCTCCCTCTTCAAGGCTTTGCCCATTGCAGTTTCTTCAAGGTCTCTGGTGAACCTGCTCTGATACCATTTGATCCGTAAATTGTGGGCCTATGGCTTGTCCGTTTCACCAACACGGATTCTTTGTAGAATTTATATTTTGTTCTCTATTCTTTGGGTTGTTTACTGCTTGGTTTGCATTGCTTGTGGTCGCTAGACCAATTCCAACTAAGTTCCCAACTGTGTCCAAGACCAACAATGAAGGAAATCTTGAGTGGACGGATTTAATCATCCAATAGAGGGGGCGAATTAAGTTGACTAGCAATGAAGAAAATGTTCTTTGGATGAATTTAGTAGCTCAACAATGGAGAAAAATACCCAGGGTGATTTTAACTTTTAAGCACTCGACATGAGATAAAAACGACTAGGGGTGAATTTAGACATCCGACATCAGAGAAAAATGACCTGGGGCAAGTTTAGACACCCGACATTAGAGAAAAACGACATGGGGCGAGTTTAGACACTTAGCATTAGAGAAAAGTGACCTGGGGTCAAAGAGAAGATGCCCAGCTAAAAAAAAACGACCTAGCAATGATTAACTCAGACAAACTTCTCAGTTGGGACGCTCAACACTAAGAAAAACGCTTAGAGGGGTATAAATTTGCTCAGGCAGAAGTAAATTCGCCCAGCAATAAAATAAAACACCCAGAGGAGGGAATACAATTTGTGGATGAGTGGAACATCAGTCAACAAGACAAAGCACAGCTCATAGAGGATTGAGCTAATGAGGCTTGCATCTATTAACCAGAACAGAAATTTCAAGCAATAAAACTCAAACCAAAACCACAATATACCTCGTAGAGCAGATTGCACCCACACAGTATAAACAATAGAGATTTATTTTGCTCAGGAAATTCATACAATGGGTGAGCTATGCATGCCCAAACAACTCATGCATTGTTACTCATGAAAAGAAATGCAGATTGCCATGGCTCAGAGATGTCTTCGCTTATCGTGGGCAGGCTCCTTGACTCCTTCGTCCACCGATCTTCAAGCAGGCTACACTCTTTGAGCTCTCATCTCTGCAAAATTCCCAAGTTCTCCTTGTTTCCCTTCGTTCCCCTGGTCATTTGTTGGACATTAATAAAATTATCTTATCTTATCTTCATTATTTTAATGTGCTGCCTTTGGAAGGCCAACTGTCACATGGTTCGTTTCCACTTCCCATTTTGCCAAAAAAAAAGACAAAATCGAATAAAAATAACAAGTGCAAGTTTATTACAATTTTACAAAATGTTTTGGGTGAGGATCCAATTCGAATCATAATTTGTGGTTCATTCCCCTTTGATGCCTTTATATTTTGTTGCTGGAAATTATTTAGATGTATCTCTGCTCTTAATCTGAGTTAGCTACAGATTTTCATTTCTATCAAGAAAGCATACCGTCATGCATGTTTGGAATATCTCTTTAATTAGGGATTTTCACAAAGCAGATTTCTGCATCAATGAACAGCAAAGATAGGACTGCTGTAGGTTGTTAATTCCAGCTGCATGCTCTCCTTTTCTCATAAGAAAGAAGCCCATAGTTGTTTCCCTAAAGACTCCATATGCCCAAAATTGCTCTAGGCACTAATCTCACTTTCCAACCACCTAAAAATTACAAACTCAATTTTTTTTTTGCTGTTAACAAATCTGAAGGTTAATGTAACTGTAAGTCAGAATTCAGATTTGTATATCTAAGTCATCTCTTTTGTTCCTTGTGATCATCATTTAGTTGGCCTAGGGTTTCTTAGGGATACCCCCCTTGTGCCGGGGGAGAGCTGGCCAAAAGTGTGTGGAGGAGCTACTGTAGACATTTGGTAGCCCTTCTTTAGTGCCCCCAGGGTCTTGTTTGAGTTCTAGGATTTTCATCTCAAGAAGTAAAGGTTTGGGTGGTAATAGGGTCAACATTAATGACAAATTAAGGATGTCCATGTCATGGTACAAACCCCAAATTCTGTGCGTTGGACACAGTGCAAGAGGTTGGGATGCATCATCTCACATTCTAGTGCAGGATAGATGCACCTGGTACAAGTGCATGCAACCTGGTTACACAGAAAATCAGTGTTTGCATGTAAACAAGAAAACTGGAAAATACTAGGTGCACATGGCTTTTCTGGGATGAAGAAAATTAGTTGTGGATTTTACAATGATGAAATGTTTAGTTGAAATCCCAGAAACAGTTGTGTTTTCTGGTTACAAGAGTGTTTTTGATTTGAGTTTCTGTCATGAGAAGTTTTTGTGAAAGTTCTGGTTGTCAAAATGGCATTGGGCTTGATCAACTCAGTGTCCTTAGGTATGCCTATTTGAGTTGGAACTGGCCATTTCAACTTGAAGCAATGCAAATTTCGATACGAACATGTGAGACTGGACATAAATTTTGATTGACCCATAGAAGACAAGATTACATGTTGTTTTGGTTTTCACAGAAAAAAATGTGAACAAAAGGTTGTGTTAACCCGTGTGTGCAAGATATGATTCTTTTTAAGTCACAGGTGTAGTGGACAAGTAGAAGATGTTTGTTGGAGCCTTGAGAATTTGAGATGACTTAATATTAGTTGACTTGTTGGTATTTTATCCAGTTGCGGGCATAAGATGCACAGTAAAGGGGAGATTTTTTAAAAAAGTTTAAAGTTGTAGAAGGATTGGCCTAAAAGACACAAGGCAAATGCTGCAACAAGATTGGTGTAAGAGGCATGAGAAGCCAATAATTCTCTTAAAATATAGTTGAGAGAAAATTTGAAGATACATTATTTACTTAGGTTGCTCTTATAGAGTACTGGTGAGCATCACCATTGGTTACTCATATGTCTTTGTGGATGGGAGTTAACCCATTATGCAGTTTTTCATATCTGTTCTTGGAAGCATGGTTTGGGATAATCCAAACAAAAAAAACTAAAACCCATCTTGTTGTTTTCAAAAAGGGGTTTCCTGAGGGAATGCCAGGAAAAGAAGACTGCTTAGTTTTGGATTGGGGGTCTAGTTTTCAGCTGTTTCAGCTCTTGGCTAAGCAGAAGGGTGGGGGGGGATGATAGACATCGTGCATTTGCAAAATATAGCTTTTGTAACAATAGATAATGATTTATTTTGTAACAATTATTGATTTTAAAGATGTAGAGAACTTAGCAATTTGTTGGGGCTCTCATTTGAGGTTGCATGTCACAGGAACAAACAACAAGCTCTGACACTAAACATTCTTAAATGTACTCTTGTATTATATTATGTTGGTGACTTTAGTGTTGTGAGATGACACATGATCAATATACAGGTTTAGGTTAGTGTTAGGTGGTTAAACCACCATAATGACTCTACAGCTCTATTAATATTGTATCTAGGAAATGACGTAATTGAGAGAGCTATGCCCACGTAGCTCAGGCTAACTTTATGTTGTATGATTGTTGCTGGTTACTTGGGTCTCTTCCTCCTAACCTCAGTCCAAAGCTAGCCTTTTATGTGGAACATTTCTTGCAGATTGTTAATGGTCTTGTTATTTGCTTAGATTACTTTGGACAACACTGGTCACATGGCCTTGAGATTCCCCTTCGCTAATTGAGAGTGTGATTTCTTCAACTATTTGAGACAGATCACATCTCTAGGGAAGAGAGGTTTAGTAAACTCTGTTCTCTATTTGAGTTTGAAGATGAGCAACATTTCATTTTCAACTGCCCTATTTATTATGAGATCCAAGGGAGATTTCACTTTCTTCATAGAGGCTTAGGGATTTCCCTCTCTACCTTCTTCTGGTATCTTGATAAATGATACTTGGCGTTGTTTCTCAGAGATGCAGTTTCTTTTAAACAATGGGCTTTGTGTTGCTCCTCCAGATCTGCCAAAGTGATCACTTCCTTCTTTCCTTGTTATCATGCGGAAATTGTTTTCTGCAAAGACTAAAGATAAGATAATTTTATTAAAGTTCAACAAATGACAATAAATAGGTCAAAGGGACTGCTAGGTAAATCAGAATCAATACACAGTGGGAGTGTGAATTCAGCGCCTACAAAAGCAGTTCTAATCTATGAGAGCCAATTTCACCTTACTCTAAACGTGTTGGGTTGGTGCTTTTCCAACCACTAGAAGTAAAAGGGACCTAAAATGGCTAAGTATGCTGCTGTCCTATCATCTATGTAAATCAGATGCAAGTCAGCAAGAAAAATAAGTGAACAGCAAGCGAATATGCATAGAAAACCACTCTAAGTGAATAGAATCACTAAGTATGAACTTAAAGGAGTGATAATATCCGGCTGTTCTGTGCTTAATAGGTGCAGATCAATGAACGAAGTCACTCAAAAATACTAGAAAACACACTAAAAGTGAACTAAGTACTATATCCAAGTATGCATGCAAACCAATGCAAATTGCCTACAATAACTAATTATTTATGTGTGAAAACAATGCAGATCAGCAAGCTAACCTTGCTGATTTGAATGAGAAAGCAATGAATTAATGCAAACTAATACATTATGATGACACCTAAGTGCATGCAAATTGAGAAAACACTATAGTTTCCCCTTGTTTTCTGCATAAAAAGTCAAAATACAGAAAGGTAAACTTGCTGTTTTTTTACAGAAAACACTAAAATAAATGTAATTTAACATGCCTAGATGATTTAAATGCACAAAAACCTAGAAAAGACTATAATGCCTTCCTAAATCTGCGTGAAAGAGAGCAGATCAGTCAGGTAAATTGGGCTAAAAGATGCAGATTTCACTTGTATACAATCCCGAAATTTGTGTCCAAATGACTTCCTTGCATTCTAGTCCAATTAAACAACAATGATTTGAAATATTCAATGAGTTTGCTTTTTAAAGTGATTAAAACAAGTAGATCAAATGACTGGTGCCTTGTAATGGAGTTATGAATGACAGATAGAAAATGAGTAGAGAAAACGGAGATTATCTGAATTCTACCTATGCAATTGCTAAGCAGATTGCAATAAAAGCAAGAGTCTATGCTAGAAGCTATAAAATTCTGATGCACTTAGAACATGAATATGGTAGCTGTTATCCCCCACTTTTAGGGATAACTAGGAGATCATGTCTGAGGCCCACAAGTCCTAGACATGGAGTACCGAGAGCAGGATTGACTTTGGCATGGCCCTGGAGGGCCCACCTTTTCTTTCTTCCAGCGCCTTTATCTTGT
>ML806682.1:427051-438418 GCA_009831015.1 Picea engelmannii
GCCCTATTGTGCCAATAGACACATCTATTTGATGAGTTAGGTCATGTATATATTAGAGAGATACATCCCCATTGAGGATCATATCTCATTCACTCAATGCTTAGCTTGGTAGAGCTGAAATTTGGTGCACACTTCTTATGCGCTAGCCTTTCTTGGTCATAGAGCACCCTCTTGTGTGCGCTAGGGTTTATGGTGTGAGGGTGATCTTCTCTTGACTCTATAGCAAATGATTGCTGGGTTTTTCCCTTGTTTGAGAAGGGTTTTCCCAGGATAACTTCGTGTGTCTTGTGTCTTGTGCATGGTTATTCTTCTTATGATCTTGGTTACTGTAGCTATTGTATATTGTATTGCTGCATTGTTTATGGTTCAAGTTCATGCTAAATTGAAAGAATCTACATGTGCTTGAGCTAAGCATTAATAATTCAACAAAATTTATCTTGGGGTAGGGAAATTCCCAAATGGCAAAATCCCCAAGATCTACTAGCTTGCAAGATACAAAATTGAAGAACTAAGCTAGGGTATGATTTTTTTTGTTTTTTTTATAATAAGATAAATGATTTAAATTTAGAAATAATTGGTTGAAGAAATTGAGAGAAAAATTTACCTCTTTTATCGTTTAGATGGCTCTTGGTTTGAGAGATTGTGACCCTGCGAGTTCAAGATTGACCTTTGGATAGATTTCTAGTTGATGGGATGCTCCTTGGATTTGCTAGGAAAGCTCCTTGACAGATGGTCTCCAAGACAATCAATCTACTTGGGCCCAAGTGACAAACAATAGGTTTGGTTGAAGCTACTTCCAAGGAAGTTGGTCCAACAACTTGGGTTTGTTTCACTAGGCACCCACAAGCAAACGAAAGAGACGAAGAGTCTAGTTCCTTTCCTCCATGTGACTATGTAGCCCCTCAATGGATTGATTGATCACCTCTTGCAATTATCCTGAGTAGCCCTTGCCAAAGCACAAAATAAAATATCCTTGGCCAAGAAAAACAAACATTACAGTAGACAATCCACAGTGACACAAGAGAATTGAGTTCAAAATTATGGCATTATGATCTCACAAAGTTTCCAACCACAACAAATGAGAGGAGGGGCTAGCCTTATATAAGAATTTTTAAAACTACTAGTTTCTACCTCCCTCATAAAACAATATTTTCTTGGTTTTCTCATCCACAATTGGTTGGAGGCTAAACCCATTGAATAATAATTTTTAATTACATAGATCCATGAGAAAAATGGGATAAAATCCATTTTAGAATTGTTGACCATTGGAGATGTCCCCAAAAGAGGTTCGCTCCACGAAGAGAATCGTGTAGCTTAGGAGAAAGTGCGATTTGGTGGAGGAAATAAACTTGTGGACATTTTTCCCTTGAAGAATGAGCATAACAACTATATTTTGTTCACATTCGGTCCATCTTTTCTCCAATGGCTAGTTTGACCATTTGATACATGAGAAGAAGGGTACGATTTGATCAAGAAGGGATGGTTTGGCATTTAATGGCTTGAATAATGATTTTTGCTTGGAGAAAGTGCATCTTTGACTTGCTAAAAATATTCCAACGGCTAGTAGACCACATCATTCCCTTTCTTTGACCCTTTGACTTGGAAAATGTGCTCAACATCCCTCTTAGAAGAATGGGGCGATTTTACTTTGGGAGACTCTATCTCCTTTAATACTTCATCAATCCAAAATTTGCAATATGGGTTTTGCTTGTAAAAATTTTACGATCATTTTCTGTCCATGTTGTATTTTTCCCTGCTGGACTCACTGCATTGGGATCCATGAACTGCCTCAAAAGACTTGCAATGATGATAACTTTGTGTGATTTCCATGTTGAGAACAAAAATGATAAATGCAACATGGCCAAGAGATGCATACAAACTCAATACAAAATAACCATGTGGGAAGACATAAGTGTGCATGACATGGATCGGACTAGGCCCTGTTATCTCCTATCCTAGGGATAACTAAGGAGATTATGTCTAGAGGCCCACAGGTCCTAGACATGGAGTACCGAGAGCCATACGACTTGAGCTTGGCCCCGGAGGGCCCATCTTTTCTTCAGTGCATCCCATCTATCAACAACAACAACATCCGTCCCACCAGCCTGGTCCTGGAGTAGCAGTGAGTCTTGCTCCATGAGGTAATGAGTCCGGGTATCATGGTACGTGTCACTTTGATTTTCGAAGCATTTGAATATGTCACATTGAACTCTCCTTTATTTCATAACGTTTGCTTGGAATTTATGCTCTTTAACTTGTTCATACCTGGGGGGGGGGGTTGACAGAATGCCCTAGTAAGTTGGTTCCCTTTAGGATGAGTTGCCACTGGGTGGGTCTATGAAAGGTCATCGTCCATTCCTTCCATACTTACCATTTTTCATCATTATCCCTCTCATCTTCCTCTACCTTGGTTCGGGCATTGGGTTTGCCACACTAGTAAGCGCTGTACCTTGCCTTGTGGGAAGAAGGGGCTAAAGGCCCAGAGGGTATAAGTAGTTGGCAAGAGTTAAAAGCCAAAATAAAACCTTTGAGATGCTTTGCCTAGGGATTCTCGAGAAAGAAATAAAAGGCTTCTCAGTAAGAAAACGAGACTCGTAAGATAAAATAAAACTCAAGGTCTAGTTGGTGGATGGGAGGTCTCATCATGAGCCGACCTATTAGGTCCATGGGCAAGTAGCGGTATGACACTACCATCGATCTGGTCACCAAACCAGGGTAGTGGCTCTTGGTGGCATAGCCAAGAGAAAGGGGGTCTCATCACGAGCCAACCTTCTCATTTTTGTGAAGTGCTTGTGGGTAACGCTGTCACCACTGGTCACCACGCCAGGACAGTGTTCCCCAGCTTTTCCCTTGAAAAGAAAAAGAAATAAGACAAAGAATAAAAGGCATTGAATGGGATAGGAAACGATGGCATCCATGACAAGGTGCAACTCGCCTTCTACAGAGGCACCCACAAGCAAGACCTACATTTCCCTGTTATCACTGCACCCTCTACCCAAACATTTCCCCTACACCATTTCACACACTTACATGACCTAGATTGGTCTTCACCTGGGAAACACCGCAAACTTGAGGAGGATTAGTCCAATAGGACATCCTGAAACCCTCTTCAAACCTGACTTGATAAACTGCATAACGTCTTTGAGCATTTGTCTGGGTAAAAAGGGGGGTTTGATGCACATGTTTGGGTAATTTGATTATTGGATGTGATTGACATTGCTATGATCCCTGTGACTTATGAGCCCATTGAGGGTGTACTTGTTGTTGTTGCAGGATCACGCCCGATGGACAGGTACATATGGGGAGATGATTAGCTCAGACCTCCATGGGGCTGAAAGCCCAACAGATGGATGCTGAGACCGCAACCAGGGGCAGAGAGACACTAGAGGATGGCATCATGAAGGAAAAAGGATGTTTCCCCTGAGACACTCTGACAGGTCTAGACCTAGGGGGGTCTTGCCCTTCCACCATGACATTGGCCCTTGAAGGCCCCTGACGTCATCATGTTGACCCTTGATGTCATCTAGTTAGGGTTTGGCATTTATGAGGACGGTTTGGTGCTAGCTGGCACATGTGGAAACATTTGAGGTCTCTAGAGGCCTAGCGTTTTGCATTTGAGGCCTAGCGTTCCATACTGGGGGTCTAACGTCACCCTAGAAGGGCATGACGTCATCTCTAAAGTGAAATTAGGGGTTTAATTATTGAATTTATGTACAAAACTAGATTTTTGATGTAATTTGGCCATGTCGGCCTTTATGACCTAAAAGATAATTAAAGGTCATTGATATTGTATAAATAAGAGATAAAACTGTCATATTTTTTCATCATTCACTCGTCACACAAGTGGTGGTCTGAAATTCGGCCTTCTTTAAGGTTTATTGGCTGAAATTTAGTGGTGCGCACTTCTTGGAGGAGGCATTTCTTGGTGCACTTGGGCAATTTTTCATGTGGAGGATCTTCAAATAGGGTTTTTGCTTGATTATTCTTGGTGAAGTAAGTGGAAAATCTGCATTTCTTTATTGTGAATGAATGCTTATGGTTAATTTTACTTGTTTCATGTCTAAGATTATGAAATTGCTTGCCTAAAACCCTAGGAGAAAGACATATGTTACTATCTTTTTCTCTATAGTCTTCCACTTGTTAAAAATTCTTGAAAGACACCTATCTTGAAGTAGGTACTAGAGCCCTACCATTGTAGCACTCTAGTAACTCTACTTCCATGCCCAATTGCATATTTTATTACAATTTGTTCAAGGAAAGGAGAAATCGCTAGGGCCTAACCTTTGTTACTTTCTAACAATTATCTCTTGGAGATGGATTTTTGAGGCCTTGGGATACCAACACCTTTCTCATCCTGTCCATCCCTTTGACATATCATTATCTTTGCTATTTTTTCCTCTAAGATTTGCTGCTTCCATTAGTGGCTCCATTTACCCTAGAAAGGCACTAGTTTACCACTTGCAAGTGTTGATTGATCAAACAAACAGTCACACTTTTATCCTTGAAGCTTTCACTAACATTTGCTAACCCTAAACTAGACTAATTCCTTAGCTAACTTGCTGCTGTTGCAAAACATTGCTACAGCCATATAAACATACATTGATTGGATACATTTGCCTACATAACTTACACTTAACTCATTCAAAACTCAATTGTGATAATTACTAGTCAATCTGCTAGGTAAGTGCTAAGTTTGTATGGTGTTTTCTTGCACTTTTGACCATTAGAATTTGCTGCTGTTACAAAAGATTGCTACAACCATCTAACTGCAGTAAATTCTCTGCAAAAGTGATGTTAAAAGCTAGCTAAACATTACCAACTTTGCTTGTGACAATTTATTATCAATTTGCCTAGTCAAAGTTATTTTTTCTTGTCTTTTTCAAGCAATTTCAAGGCATAATTCTTGTGGCTGTTATAAAATATTAATTGCTGTTATAAACTGTTGCATTGCTGCAAATTCATATCAGCTAACTTACTTTTTGAAGGTTCATTGTCTTATGAAGCACTAACAATCATTTTGGTACTTGGAAAGTGCCCATTTTTTGCCTTGTTGTCTTGTTCTGGGCAGGTACATATTATTATCTATTTGCTTCATCTTTACAAGACATAAAGAAACCTTTGATTTGAGTGATCTGTGAGAGGGGAAGGATTTCCTTGTGATTACTTGCCTTAGCCTTCTCAAACCCCCCAGGTCACTGAGGACGTTTCCCTTGGGGTAGTCTTGACATATTCCTAAATAGAAAGGGATCTGTTATTAAGGTGACAGTGATAGGTTATTCCATGTTATGCCAATTCTGTATCCACTTGCCTTGGGCTTTTGGGCAAGTACAAATTGTGCGATAACAGGCCCCACAAACTGCAGTCAGCCCTACATAAGACTCATGGCTTCACACAACTCATGTGTCTGCCATAGATCCATTCCAAGGCCTCCAATCCCATCCGTGATGAAAGACATTGAAACATGGACTAAGGAGACTGATCATGGTTGGACCAAGTCTGGGAGTCCATTACAACATCATGCACTATGGTTTACATGGCTTTTACTTGCAAGGATCTCCTATTAAGGTGACAGTGATAGGTTATTCCATATTACGCCAATTCTGTATCCATATTACATAAAATAACCCTAAAACAAGGGTGATGTCATCCCTTCTAAGGTGACGTTATGCTCCATAAAGGTGACATTGAGGTAGAACTGTGCAACGCTAGGCCTCCAAAGGCTATCCATCCTACAACATGTGCCAAAACATCACCTCCTAACCCTCCTCCATCAAACCCTAGTCTCCTCCATGATGTCATGAACTAGGTGGTTGACGTCCAAGCCTCAAAAAGCTAATGTCCAGGTGGAAAGAGGTGTGAGCTCGTCTCTTAGCCATGCCAGAGTGCCCCCAAGTGCAACGACCTCCTTCAAGGTATAGATGATCTTCACGAGGTTGCCCCAGACATGGGGTCTAGCACCCATCCTTGGGCTCCAAAGCCCTCATGAAGGTCCGAACACAGTCATCTCCTCATGAATCCCTGTCCACCAGGCAAGGTCCTGCAAAGACAAACAAATGCGCCCTCCAAGGGTGCATAAGTCACAAGGATCATGCCAAGTAAGCCACATCTAATAATGGAACCACTCAAACATGTGCATCAAACCCCCTTTTTCAAACAAAACAAATGCTCAAAGACCTTATACAATTTGTCAAATTTAGGAGTGGGAGGGGTGTCAAGGCGTCCTATTAGGTCAGTCAATCCCCAAGTCAAAGGTGTTTCCCAAGGGAAACCTATCTAAGTCATGTGTGAGTATGAGGTGGAGTGGGGTAAGACTTCTGGGTATGGGGTCTCATGACATACAAGGGCTTATATTGTCTCATTTATGGGTACCTTTGTTGAGGGTTAGCCACATCCTTTTCCTCCTTTTGTTTTTACAACATATTTATCCAAGCTCTTTATTAGCCATTTATTTTGCATGTGTTTTTAAGTTGAAGACAATAAGGGGCACTAAAAGGAAATACATAGCCCACATATGCTCTACCTTGGTTTGCATGCTTTTCCAAGTTGAAGACAATAAGGGGCACTAAAAGGAAATGCATAGCCCACATACGCTCTACCTTGGTTTGCATGATTGATTAGTTAGTTATTTATTTTATGGGTCCCTCATTTTTTTTGAGAAGCGTTTCATTGTTCTCGGGATCCTAGGGCGAGCTTTTAATGCATGATTTTTTTGCTAAGGCACCTCCGAGCCTAATGGCCCCTTCTTCCCATGAAATAAGGTACATGCCCTTCTTGGGTCAATAAGCCCAAAAACCCAAAAGACGAGGAGACGAAATGGAAGAAGTATGGAAAGTGATAAGTATGATCGGGAATGGTATGATGACTCTTCAAGGAACCCCCCAATAACACCCCATGAGGGTGACCAACTTACTAGGATGTGATGATACCCACTAAGGTTAAATAAGGCAAAGGGTATAATTTCCAAGCAAACGTTTTGTAATCAAGAAAGGATTCTTTGCAACATATTCAAATGCTTCAATTATTAAAGTGACACTTACCATGAAACCAGACTTATTACCTCATGAAGCAAGACCTGCTGTCCTCTGGGGCTAGGCTGGTGTGATGGATGCTACTCTGCTGTTGGTGATGACCGATGGTGCAAGTCAAGATAGTAGGGGCCCTGCGGGGCTCTGCTAGTCAATCTGGCTCTTGACACTCCATGTCTGCTACATGTGAGCCTTGAGACATGATCTCCTTAGTTTCCCCTAGGCTGGGGTGTGGTAACATCAGGCTCCTAATTGGGGACATGTGCTCACCATAGAGTGAATGAGAACCTCAACATCTCTGGTATGACCTTTGCCTACACACTCAAGCAAAATAGTTAGAGCATCGAGGGTGGTGCTATCACCCCTTATTCTTATGAAAACTTGCTAACTATCAAAACTGAAAATAAATGCTTGAATTTTTTTTTTCCAAAATCTTTCATTCTAACATATCAACATGATTATGCAAATATAACATAGCAATGATGCAAGGTACAAGAAGATAACATGTATGCAAATGAAGCTAGACTAAATGAAAACTATACTACCATGACATGCAGGATGCAACATATGTACAATGGAATGCAGGATGCACATGCCTACCTACACTAATCAATGTTAATAAGAAATGCTAGGTATAATCATATAAACAGTAAAACCATCCTAGCAAAGTATCATAACATCTACCTCTGTGCTTCATCATAAACCAAAATAAAGATAAGTTAAGCACAAAAAGGTCATGAGCTAGATCATGCATTGTATTATAACTAACCATAACGTCTAACTCATGGAGGTGGGAGGGAGGGACAAGATGATGCAAAGAGTTATCATCGGAACCTTGCCCCATGTATCCTAAGACAAGGCCAAGAAAATCAGACGAAAGTAGATCTTCATCCTCAATTACAAAGCTATCACCAGAAGGTCGAGAAGAAGGGATGAGAAGGAACCTATGGAAAGTTCTACGGTTATCTATGGGAAAAGAGGGTGCAAGGCAAGGGATGAAACTGGGCCTAGAGAAAAAAATTTGCCCCCAACCAAAGGTCACCTCCCTAGAGCAGGATTTTAGTGACAAGAATTTCCAACCTCCTCTGCTTTCATCTTGTCATTATGCTACAGATATGGTTGGGGTTCCTTTCATGATGGTCACATGCCTGTCATACGGAGTTGTTTTCAACCTTTGGCAAATCAGACGAATGTATATCTTCATCCTCGACTACAAAGCTATCACCAGAAGGTCGAGAAGAAGGGATGAGAAGGAACCTATGGAAAGTTCTACGGTTGTCTATGGGAAAAGAGCGTGCAAGGCAAGGGATGAAACCGGGCCTAGAGAAATTTTTTTCCCCCCAACCAAAGGTCACCTCCCTAGAGCAGGATTTTGTGACAAGAATTTCCAACCTCCTCTGCTTTCATCTTGTCATTATGCTACATATATGGTTGGGGGTTCCTTTCATGATGGTCACCTGCCTGTCATACGGAGTTGTTTTCAACCTTTGGCTTGTTGTAGGTATTTTGATCAATTCTTTCACAAGAGAGCAATGATCATAGTGCCTTTTGGGCTATGGAGTCAATTACAACAACAATAAGCACTTGGAAAAATAATGATAATAATGTCCAAGGATGAGGGCTTGAAATCTAAGGTGCTAGCACCTTAGGGCCTTATATTTCAAGAAGAAATTACTAGAGTGCAAACACCCTTGGGCTCTAGCAATTCTTACTTCCCTTCTTAGATTCTTCAAAAAAATTATGACAAGCTTCTAGAAATAAACTCCTAAAGTGCTAGCACTTTAGGGCTTTAGGAGTTTACCCTAGATGAGGTTTCTTAGCAAATTAATGGATGAAATATTCTAGAGAGAGGAAGAAACACCTTATGTTCCTCTGCTAGGGCTTACACAAGAAATATAGCTTCAATATGAACAAGTAAAATATACCATTAACATACAACACATGAAAGAAATTGCAGATTTTACTTACTTCACCAAGCATGAACCAAGCACAAACCCTAGTTGCAGAAATCTCACCAAGTTATGAGCCAAGAAGCATCCACAAAATGTCCTTCAAGAGGTGTGCACTAGTGAAAGAGACTAATATGCCCAAAGATAGCGAAAATTTCATATCCAATCCTCTTGTGTGAGGAAGAGTTGTGATGAAAATGAAAGTGGCAAGGCCTCTATTTATATGAAGCCTTGCAACTATATTTGTCCACTTTAAAAGTCAACTTTAAAATACAAAGAGGGACAACCTCATAAAATTTGCCCCGTCAATTACCTAAAATCAATTTTACATAAAACAACCCTAAAACAAGGGTGATATCATCCCTTCTAAGGTGACGTTATGCTCCATAAAGGTGACGTTGAGGTAGAAGTGTGCAACACGTGCCTCCAAAGGCCATCCATCATGCAACATGTGCCAAAACATCACCTCCTTGTTGATGTTTCTGGTAGCTGCGAGAGGTATTCACCTTCGGGATAACCTTTCTTATAGATGAAGTTGCCAAGACGTTAAAGGAAAACCATTGGAAGTCAAAGAAGATCCCAGAAGAGAAGTCGGCCTCACAAAAAATAATAATAAAGAATTATATTGCTCCAGAAGTAAAGTTGGCTCCAGAAAAAGATAAACATAAAATATATTTTCCAGAAAGTCATGTCGGCCTTGCCAGAAAAGTCACTGGATAGATTAGTATAAATAAGAGTGACACCTTCCTCATTTGGCACACTCACTCAGTCATCTACAACACAAGTTTGGTGGAGAGAGCTACAGCTGCAGAAGGAAGAAGGGTGCATATGGAGGGTCTATCTCTTTTGGTCTTGGTGATGTGTTGATGGAGGCCAACCACTCTAGCGCTCTGGCTAGAGTGAGCTCTAGTTGTGTTGTTGGTTTGTCTTGGTGATGTATTGGTAGAACTATTCTCTGGCTAGAGTGAGCTGCAACTGCATAGTTGGTTATCTCTTGGTGGTATGCTAGTGGAGGCTAGACACCCTAGCGCTCTGGCTAGGGTGTACTGCATCTATGTTGCTGGATTCTTTCCTGTTGGTTTGTTCTAGTGGATAGAGCTTGTTCTTGGTTATTTTGTCTTGGTAAGGATATTCTCTATAAGAAGGTTTTCTTCCCTTGTGTAGAAGGGTTTCCCAGGATGTATATATTATGCTTAGGAGTGGCACAAGTAGGTGCCTATGGTTGGGTGGCGATGGTGCAACATCGCCTATGGAGAAACGAGCATGCAAAAGAAGTTTAAATTGCTATGGTAAATCTAATGTTAACGTAATTAACGAAAATTCAACATGGTTTYAGAGCTTGGTTTCCTTCAGAACAGTCTAATCRCTGGAAGGAAGATCGTGAGATTTACCTTGCTGCTGCAGTTCGCTGCTGCACCTTGCCGCAGTACCTTGCCACTGCACAGTTTTATTTTGTCAAGCTAGTTGGAGCACCTTGAAGTTTTAGGGTTTGCCGCTGCTTACCGCTGCTGCCGGATGGTGCTACACTTTATGAGGTATGTAGTATGTACTTGTATATGTTAAATTGTATCATTATCTTGAGGGTGTTTTGCAGGAGAAGGGACCTTTGTCCAAGCAACAAATCATAGATCCAGAGGGATCTCATAGCCAATGCATTCAAAGGAATAGCGCACCCTCCAGGTTTGATTGTTTTGATATTCCTCTAGCTGTTATGGCACTATTGCAATCTTATGTTTTTGATCTATTGGAGTTATGATCATTATACTAACCAGTTAATACTAGAGTTGCATTTGTTTATCTCCCCTATAGGAGATATTCTTGTTTTGTTGTCTGTTCTGGGTAGGTTATATTGTTAAATTCCATGGAGGTTGCCATGGAAATGTTCTTGTTCTGGGCAGGTTATATTGTTAAATTCCATGGAGGTTTCCATGGAAATGTTCTTGGTCTTGTTTTCTTGTTCTGGGTAGGTTACCTCGGAGGCATGTCACTAGTGATAGCTCTGAGAGGGAGTTATAGTGACGGTTGCAGAAGGCAACTCATTAGATGGTCTCTAGTTTGAGACATGAAGCAGTCGGACCAGAGAAGGAGTTTGTACAGATTGACAGTTTGACCAGTTCCTGGTGCATGATTCTATCAGTCTGAGTGAGTCATGGCGTAGGAGACTTGCTCATTTGCATTACAGAGCTCTTCCCGCTCTGGGGAAGATGGTGACGAGTCTTCCAAAGCTTCATATTGAGCATGATGGCATATGCAGAGGTTGTGCTCTTAGCATGAATGCCAAGGGATCTTTTTCGAGCAGCGAGGCTCCAACACATATCCACAAATGAGTAGGTAGATGACATTTGTAGTAAGCCTCTGTCTGGGACAAGCTCGACAGGAATGCAAATGTTTCC
>ML806682.1:440027-455455 GCA_009831015.1 Picea engelmannii
GGATAGGGTGTACTGCATCTATGTTGTTGGATTCTTTCTTGTTGGTTTGCTCTAGTGGATAGATCTTGTTCTTGGTTATTTTGTCTTGGCAAGGATATTCTCTATAAGAAGGTTTTCTCCCCTTGTGTAGAAGGGTTTCCCAAGATGTATATGTTATGCTCGGGGGTGGCACAAGTAGGTGCCTATGGTTGGGTGGTGATGGTGCAACATCGCCTATGGAGAAACGAGCATGCAAAAGAAGTTTAAATCGCTATGGTAAATCTAATGTTAACGTAGTTAACGAAAATTCAACACTCCTAACCCTCCTCCATCAAACCCTAGTCTCCTCCATGACGTCATGAGCTAGGTGGTTGACGTCCAAGCCTCCAGAGGCTAATGTCCAGGTGGAAAGAGGTGGGAGCTCGTCTTTTAGCCATGCCAGAGTGTCCCCAAGTGCAATGACCTCCTCCCTTAAGGTACAAATGATTATCACGAGGTTGCCCCAGATGTGAAGTCTAGCACCCATCCTTGGGCTCCATAGCCCTCATGAAGGTCCGAACACAATCATTTCCTCATGAATACTGGTCTACCGGGCAAGGTCCCGCAAAGACAAACAAATGCGCCCTCCAAGGGTCCATAAGTCACAAGAATCATGCCAAGTAAGCCACATCTAATAATGGAACCACCCAAACATGTGCATCAAACCCCCCTTTTCAAACTAAACAAATGCTCAAAGACCTTATACAATTTGTCAAATTCAGGTGTGGGAGGGGTGTCAAGGAATCCTATTGGGTTAGTCAATCCCCAAGTCACTAAGTCATGTGTGAGTATGATGTGGAGTGGGGTAAGATTTCTGGGTATGGGGTTTCATGACATACAAGGGCTCATATTATCTCATTTATGGGTGCCTTTGTTGAGGGCTAGCCACATCCTTTTCCTCCTTTTGTTTTTAAAGAATATTTTTCCAAGCCCTTTATTAACCATTTATTTTGCATGTGTTTCCAAGTTGAAGACAATAAGGGGCACCAAAAGAAAACACAAAGCCCACATATGCTCTACCTTGGTTTGCATGCTTTTCCAAGTTGAAGACAATAAGGGGCACTAAAAGGAAATGCATAGCGCACATACGCTCTACCTTGGTTTGCATGATTGATTAGTTAGTTATTTATTTTATGGGTACCTCATTTTTTTTTGAGAAGCGTTTCATTGTTCTCGGGATCCCAGGGTGAGGTTTTAATGCATGATGTTTTTGCTAGGGCACTTCCGAGTCTAATGGCCCCTTCTTCCCATGAAATGAGGTACATGTCCTTTTTGGGTCAATAAGCCCTAAAACCCAAAAGAGGAGACGAAATGGAAGAAGTATGGAAAGTGATAAGTATGATAGGGAATGGTATGATGAATCTTCAAGGAACCCCCCAGTAGCACCCCATTCCCGAGGGTGACCAACTTACTAGGGCGTGATGACACCCACCAAGGTTAAATAAGGCAAAGGGTATAATTTCTAAGGAAACGTTCTGTAATCAAGAAAGGATTCTTTGCAACATATTCAAATGCTTCAATTATTAAAGTGACACTTACCATGAAACCAAAGTTATTACTTCATGAAGCAAGACTTGCTGTCGTCTAGGGCCAGGCTGGTGTTGTGGATGTTGCTTTGCTGTTGGTGATGAACGATGGTGCAAGTCAAGATAGGAGGGGCCCTGCAGGGCTCTGCTAGTCAATCTGGCTCTCGACACTCCATGTCTGCTACCTGTGGGCCTTGAGACATTATCTTCTTAGTTATCCCTAGGCTGGGGGGGGCGTAAGATGTAATAAAGGTCAAATATATGTTGAGTTTCCAACTGTAGGTTAATAAAGTTTTATTAGATTATGTGATGGTAGTTAGGTCAATTAGGTAGCACAACTCGCTGATGTGTGAATAACAGGTGATTTATCTTATTTTGTCCCAAGTCACCTAGTTTGTTTTTGTGTTTGATGACCGTGAAGTTCAGAAAAAAATTGCTAGTGCGAGAGGATGTGATAAAATTCAAATTTAATCCGAATTTAAATGAATTTAATATGATTTTAAACAGATCTAATCTTAATTCAAATGAATTTAATTGCTGAATTTCAAACTTAAGTGAATTTAATCATGAAATTTAATTGAATTTTGAATTTAAACGAATTTAATTGCTGAACTTTAACGAAGTTATTCGGGTGCTCATGAAATTCACCAAATTTCAAACTTCATGGATTAAATTCAGTGAATGCAGTGATTTAGATTGCATCAAATCACACTCCAATACAATACATAGCTATCCCCTATTTATATAATAAATATTTATAATTATTTATTATTAATTAGGACTCCTAGGTTTTATAAGCTATGATATTCTTCACAGGAAGGGAAGCCAATTTGAACTATGATGTTACTGATTGGTAGAGGTAAACTTTTAAATACTAATAATAATTTGTAAGGGAATGATTTCTTCATGTTTCGAGTTCTTGAATGTGGGGATATGATTTTTTTTTTTCTCTTTTTGTATAGGCTGCAAAATATTACAAAAATTGTGCTAGAGTCATTTATGTCAAGTTGAAGTGGCAGTGCCATCTCTTCTAAGATCTGGAAAGAGTTTCAACTTTTTATATTATTTTACAGTCATCTTTCTTATATTCTTTCATCTATCATGATGCATTTTACACAATTTAGATTGTTATTAGTAATGGATTATTTGTTTTCTAGTTGAATCTTGCTAAAGTCCTTGTAACGGTTATGTGGATTTCTGTTAATTTTATTCTGCTAACATTCTCCTACCTCTCCTTGTTGGTGTGGATGTTGTGATGTGAACAGTTCCTTTTTTCTTCCGATGCAGCTGAAGAATTGAAACAGACCTTGTCTAGAAAGGATCACAAACTGGTATATATATATGATGGGAACTTGGTGGATGAAATTTGGAAAGATGAAAGGCCTAAATCTCCAACTGCCCCAGTTAGAGTACATGATATGAAGTATGCTGGTTCAGATGTATCTTCAAAACTCAGTTCCCTGAGAAGCAATCTGATAGAAGCTGGAGCTAATGCAATTGTTATCTCCATGCTTGACGAAGTTGCTTGGCTGCTAAACTTGGTAAGGTTTCTTTTGTATTTACTTTTGCTTCAGGGTTTAACTTTATATTAAATGGTAGCTACCCTGATGTTTCACACATATAATATAAGTCTTTTTGGAACACTTGGTAAATGTCAGTGCTCTAGTTTATTTATAAATGCATCCATTCCATGACAGAATTCAAATAAGGCTTTTTAAAATACTACAGATTTTCAAGAAGAGAGTTTACCTCCCATATCATTTAGTGGTTAGTGGAAAAGCTTGTATTTTACATCGAAGATGTGGAATTCCTTCAACCTGATTGAGCAGATTTAAATCATATGGACTCTTGAAAGCCTCCTTAAAATTGAAGCTAGTGTTGAGATTTGGGTACCTTGGAAAGTGGTCCCCTTGTGGTTTTGGGCCTCTAACCACAATAGGGAGATGTTTGTACCATTGTGCCTCGTACTTTATGTCTAATTTCACTTTGACTTAAGAGATTTAAGTCAAAAGTGAAATTTGTCACTTTTAGCCCAAAGTGACTAATTATTCACTAAGTGGGTGAATCAGGGGATATAAAGTGAACTTAGGGAACTTAACCCAAAGTGGGTTTTGAGTTGAGATTCTTTTGGAGAGATCTCAACCATGGATTAGAGATGGCTTGGGGTGATCCTAGCCATCCACACTTTAGGTTTCCTTATGGAGGTTCAAGAGGGGCTTAAGGGGCAAGGAGAGGCTCATTCCTTGTTTTGTTCACCAAGAGAGTTGGGAGAGGAGCAAGAGGATGAGGATGGAGGCATTGGAAGAGGGAAGCTTGGGAGCCTCCTTCCATGGAGGGCTCATGGAGGCTTAGACCCTCATTTATTTGTGGTGGTTGTTCTTGCTTGGAGGAGGGCGCACTATAGAAGGAGGGTGCATACATAGCAGACACTAGCTACAGTTGGACGATCACAGATCCGTCAGTTTCAGTGGAGAGGTAGCACATAAGAGCTTCTTTGTGTGCAAGGGATTCTTCATTAGAGCTCAGAGGGTCAAGGGCGCATTGTTTTAGTGAGACAGGCAACAAGGAAGAGGGCGCTCTAAGCTTGGGTGCATATCTCTTCTTGGAACTCAAAGCACCTTGAGAGGTGTTGCTATTGTATCAGGTTCCATTGTATTTGCATACTTGTTGTATCTCATGCTTTAGACATCACTTATATATACTTTCATTCTAAACTGGTTTTTCCCCCGGGGGGGGTGTGTTATTTCATGCATTCTTAGTTGTTAGATCAGCATTTAAGAGTTGTAAAGATCTAGAGGAGTGTTATTTGAATTGAGTATATTGCATGTGTTAACCACTGGTTACGAAAACACTTGCAAGGGCACCTCAAAAGAGCACTTAACCATCAGTTTGGGGGCAGAAAATTACTTGACTGTTTGCTGTCCTAAAACAGCAGCAAATGACAGCCTTGTTGACATAACTTAGAGCCCAACAAGAGGTCATCTGACAGGCCTGTTGGGCACCCTCATAGTTCCTAAAAAATCTACAGCTAGGTATAAGAAAAGATTCACAAAGCCAAGAAATAAAGTTTCAAGTAGAGATTGATATAAGTTGAGGCGAGAGAACAAGGTGGGAATTTGAAGCATTTCAATTCTGGAAATAGGAGACTTGCTCAGAAACACATAAATTATATTAACATAAAAGACTCAGCTTCTCCATTACAAGATAAGTCGGGGACCCTTGAAAAAAGAAGGAACCTTTTCATAAAATTGGCACCTTACATAACTCAGTGACTCACCATGATCTAGTAGAACACTTTGATATAGGGGGGTTACAAAATTCTATTAAAGACCAAATCAGTTGCAAACACATTACTATTTAGATAAGACGATGAGTACAACTGACTCCAAAGTTCTTATAATTTCCTCCCTGCTTAGGAAGACATCACCTCAATTTCTTGATGAACATCTCTATTGGGTTTTTAGATCATAAGAGGTGGTTAAGTAGGTCAGAAATCCTCCCGAGTCTCCGCTTAAGTGATGACACGAGATGTTTTTGACCTATAACCTATCTTGGATTATCTATTGAATGAGGTTTGTGTCATTGTTGCCAATATTGATGATATATCGTGAGTTCTTCACCTCCCTGACATTATTGGTCAAAGAAATCATGATATTTTGAGGGGTATGAAAATATCTTGATATATTGTCAAAAATATTGTGAGATGATGGAAAATATTGGTTGGGGTAGGGGATTTTTTGGATTTGTTTTCCTTGTTTTAGAGAGGAAAAGCAAGGGATTGAGAGTAAAGCATTTAACTCACTGTTAACTTTGCCCATCAAAGGGGTAGATGGAGGAGGTTGCTTTAGCATTTTTTTTAAATTAAAAAAATAATATTTTAGTATTTTTTGAAGTTATTTATATTTCCCCCTGTTATCGCACAAGTTGTAGGTTGGGCAAAGCCCAACCCAACCACCAATTGGCGACAACTAGGAGAGCACCTACCCACTGTCACCTTAGGCAAGTGTTCCCGTCACTTGAGGTAGTCACCTCAAGGTGGGAATGCTGGTGACCTTAGAGGGGATTGAGACGGAAAGTGATAAGTATGAGTGGATGTCCCTAGAGGTCAATTCTATATGGAAGGAAAAACTTGGATAAGAGTCTTGGGAAAGTTAAGGGTTGCCAAGTGAGTTGAGTGACCCGCCGAGAGTGAAGTACCTGCCCGAAACACAAGAAAAACAAAGCATATAATGTAATATGTTAGTTGGACAAGCAAGTTAAGCTTGCTGTCCCTAATTGCAGCAAAAGTAAATGATATATATCAGCTCAATAAAGATAGCAAAGGCTGCAATATAAGTGCTAAACATATGATAAAATAAACAAGAGGCAAGCTAGTGGAAGCTAGCTCAACTCACCAATGATTAAGTATATGATAAAATAAACAAGAGGCAAGCTAGTGGAAGGGAGGCTGAAACAAAAGGTTGCTGCAGTGATATTATCAGCCTTATGGCTGTAGCAAACCAAGCTTAACAACAAAAAGATCAGCCACAATAAACCACCTCTAACTAGCCCAATAGGTGCGCTAGGCTTAGTAGAGAGTTAGGGAAAAGTTAGGGCTAAATCCTAGGGTTAGTTTAGGAGTTATTAAGCGTTAAAAGATTAGTTTTCTGCAGCCCTATTGGCTGTAGGTTAGTTTTGTAACAACAACAAGAGTTTGTGGGTGAAAGGGGATGCCTCAATGAGGCAAGGGAGCCAAAGGCTCAAGGAACACTTTCCCAAAGAGACAATTTTAAAACTTGAAAAAATCATGTTTACCAAGGCAACAATTTATTTCTCCAATGCAACAAGTAAATGACAAGTGCCTTCAATAATTAGGTTAATGGAGTCAAGTAAGAAGGAGCTAGAGGTACTAACTCCTTGGGGGTGTAAATCCTCTTACTCCCCAAGGCAAGTATCTATAGCTAGGGTTTAGGCTAAGAGGGTGTATGCCCTTATACTTCCCACCTAGCTCTAGCAAATAACCTTGACTTGAATAACAAATGATAGCACAATGTAAAAGGCCTTACCAATTCAAGGAAAAAGCTAAGACAAACCACCACAATAGCTAGAAAGAAGCCTTCCAAGGCTAGCGCATCACTTCCATCAACCAATAATCAAAGATATAGTCATAAACAAGAGCACAAGAGAGAGAACTAGCCAAAGATAGCGAAAATTTCAGTCCAATACTTCTCACAATGGGAGAGTTATGTTATAAAATAAGATCTTATGATCTCTATTTATACAAAATATCTCCAAAATAGTTTGTCCACATAATTTTATGGTAAACTACAAGACTAGGGGTCAACAACCCTAATCTTGCCCCTTTTACAGAATAACATTAAACTATTAACTTAAAATTTACTTTTACACAAAAAGAAACCCTAACTTAAGGTGACGTCACCCCTTAAGGGGACGTTTTGACACTAGGAGCAAGTCATTGGTGTTGGAGGAGTGTAGTTAGGCTTCCCAATGCCACATGTCAATCGTCCAAGTCATTTTCTTCATGGTCAAAGTCTCATTCTCCTCAAAACGTCCTTGTGCCAATGAATGATAACCTCACCACCAAACCCTAACCCTCCTAGGTGAGATTATGCCTCCAAAGGTGACATTTTGGCTCTACTAGGCAAAACATTTGGCATGTGAGGGCTAGGTTATGTTGTCCACAATGTCTTCTAGGCCTCTGAAGTTATGTCTCTATCATCCGGCATGCAGGCCCTTGGCATCCACTTGTGGGCTTCAAGCCCCATGGAAGCCCAAGATAGGCTTGTTCTTCCAAAACTGTCCACCAACTAGGTCTTGCAAAGATAAATAAGCACGCCCTGCAAGGATCTCAAGTCAAATGTCATGATAAGTAAATCAAGTCAATAAATGAGCCACCTAAGCATGTGCATCAAAGATTACCCTATCAAACAATTAAGTGCTCAAAGAAATTATGCGACTTGCCAAGCTTGGATATGGGAGGGTTGACGAGGTGTCTTATTGGATAGATCTTGCCCTAGGTCAAGGAGTGTTTCCAAGATATTCCTCTCTAATCCATGTAAAGTTGATGAAGTGGTTAAGGATCAAGACTCAATGGGCATGGGGTTCATGACATATAAGGGGTTGAAGTGTCTCATTCATGGGTGACTTTGTAGAGGGTGTGTGGCACCTTCGTTTGCAATGTAATTTTTCCAAGCCCATCGTTTTGCCATTATTTGTTTCTTTCATAATTTAAGGACAAGTTGAAGGCCATTGTCCTGGCTTGGTGTCTAGGTAACAACAATGTCACTCACAAATACCTAGTGGAAATGAGAAGGTTGGCTCGTGATGAGACCCCCTTTCTCTCAGCCATGCAATTGAGAGCCATTACCCTGGCTTGGTGACCAGATGATGGTAATGTCATACCACTAGATATCCATGATCATGATAGGCCGACCTGTGATGAGACCTCCTATCCTCCAACTAACCCTTTAAGCATTCATAATCATTGTTCTTGTGGGTCCCCCTTTTCTTACAAATAAGCGTTTCATTGCTTTCTTGGGGGATCCTTGGGCGAAGCATCTGGAAGGTTTATATATAAGCTTTTATCTTTTACCCAACAACAATCCCTCTAGGCCGTCAACCCCTTCTTCCCATAGAATGAGGGACAACCCCTTCTTGGGTCAATACACCCTAAAATCCCAAGAGATAAGGAAATGGGGTGTTTAAGTGATGAAAAATGGTAAGTATGGTCGGGAGCGGTACGATGGCTCTTCAAGGGAGTTCCTAGTAGCAAACTCATTCCTAAGAAAGATCATTTACTAGGGCACAATCTCAACCACCAAGGTGAAACAGGGCAAAAGGCATAATTTCCAAGCATATGTCATGAAATCTAAAGCAGTCTAAGATACAACATACTCAAATGCCTTTAATATTGAAATGACACTTACCATAATACCTGACTTGTACCTCATGGAGCAAGGCCCAGTGCCGCTCAGAAGCCAGTTGGTGTGGTGGATGCCATCTGAAAATCTACGACCTCTGTGGTGGTGAGAAGGGTCTCCATCTGTGCAAAAGGATACTGCTGGTCATGTAGTCTCTCGGTACTCCATATCTGCAACCTGAGGGCCTCGAGACATAATCTCCTTAGTTATCCCACAAAATGGGGATAACACCCCCCATATTTCCGATAAAGTTATTTTTGGGTTGTAGAGATGTATTTGGCGATACTATATTTGCAACATTGGTTTGCATTGTTAATGGTCTTGTATAGTCTGGTTGGAATTAGAGATGCCATTCATATAACTAGTGGGTTAATGGTGTGAGGTATGTCTTTGAACCAGAGTGCTTCATTTTAAAATATTTGAGGCAGTGATTGGTTTGACATGAATGCTACTAGATTTGCAGTGCCTATAGAGTTTGGAATATGCAAATATTGGCCAATTGAGAGTAAAGGGGCTAAAGATAATTGGTCAAAATTGTTGAGATTTTGATTAAGCAGTTAAGAGTATTCATGATTCCTTAATCTTTAATTCATTAGCATATTAACTGCACGAGAATCACTGAAAGAAAGACATTCACAGTATACACAAAGATTTATTCTGGGAAACCCTCTTGGGGAAGAAAACCCAACAGAACTTCTTCAACATAGATTCATCAACCAAGTACAATGTCAATACAATGCTCTCTTCAAGAGAGATATGCCAGAATATAAGATCTACACAAGGTAAACCAGAAACCCTAGCTGCAGTAGGGTAGCGCACCGCTTCCCTCAGATAGATCCTACAATAGATAATCAAATGTCTCCCCAAATACACCCTTCTTCTACTACAACATCTTCTTCTAAGGCTAATGAACTTGTTCTTGAGAGAACTTGTGTTGTATCTCCTAAATGAGGAGCCTAGCCTCCTTTATATAGCGAATGAACCATCCTCTTTTAACTTGGTTAGGGCCGACTTGTACAATTGTCACTTTCTAATTTGTATTTTTCTTTTGTAATGGATCAATGGGGCCGACTTTACAAATATGATTTAGCATTATTCTTTTAGGGTTTTGACTTTATCAAATACAATAAGAATATCTTCCGAAGCTACTCAAAACTTCAACTCTCCCTCTTAGCAAGGAAGGTATTCTTTTGGCATGATCTTCAAGACTGCTTCTACATGTCTGTACACTTGACCATTTACTTGTTGTTTTCCATGAATCTATACATCACTAGAAGTTCTTTAACAACAACATGTATCCGGGGTCTCATCATCATATGTAGCATCTCTCTAGTGAGCACAACCTCATCGTCCTTTCGGACCTTGTGGGTCTTGGCGTCCTTTCGGACCTTATGTCATTACATGACTTTATCTAGCTCACATAAAACTAGGCATCTAGCTCACACAGAACTAGGCAACTATCCAACTCACACAGAACTAGGCAACTAGCCCTAAAGCTAGCCCTTTTGGTTGGTACACCAGGCATCCAGCCTACAGTGACTGGGCATCTAACCACAAGGGTTAGGTGATCTAGTGCGCACACACTAGCCATCTAGCCCAAGGCTAGGAATCCTCCGACCACACAGGTTGGCCCTCCAACTTGAAAGTTGGGTATCTTCCAGCCCCGAAGGCTGGGCATATTGACCATGTGCGAGATCAGGCCGACTCGTGCCACAGTCGGTAACATGCTCGTGAACGACTACCCGCTGTTGCCGTCCTTATACACATCTACAAATGTGGAAAAGTCTCAATCCACTTGGTGTGTCCTTGGAGGCACAATGCCTAAGTTCAATCCCATTGTCACCTCGACTTGAACTTCTTCCGTCTAGGCTCACTCCTAGGGAAGCCAAGGGGGGTAGACCATAGTTACTATATGAGTTATTAGGTGAAATCTAGGAGTTAATTTTAGTTTGTTAAAGGTAGGGG
Organism: Picea engelmannii; assembly: GCA_009831015.1. Classification (NCBI taxonomy): domain Eukaryota; kingdom Viridiplantae; phylum Streptophyta; class Pinopsida; order Pinales; family Pinaceae; genus Picea; species Picea engelmannii. The sequence continues at coordinate 450,457 of ML806682.1, forward strand.
GAAACTAGCCTATATGAGAGGCAACAGTGCAATGCAAACCTTAATGAGAAGCAACCCTTTCCCTAAGTCAACTATGACTAGTGCCTAAGGTTGGGCAATGGGGTCAATTAAATTACACAAAGATCTAAATACAAATCTAAGAATAGCCTTACAAATTAAATGAGACACAAAAGAATTTTAACGACTATCAACAATAAAAAATAGATAGATGTCACAACAATTTACAAAGATACAATTATCTACAAATGAAATGATATAAGCACTAGTTAGATCTATTACAATAGTGAAGCAATGAATAAACTAACTCTTAATGGATTTTACAGATAAGAAAAAGGAAATAGCTCAAAGATGCATTCACCACGATTACACAACATGCAACCCAAACTTGAAGGCCCCAAAAGAGAGGTGCGCAACTTCAAGGAGGCAGCTAAAGCACAAGTGTGCAACTTCAAGGAGGCAGCTAAAGCACAAGTGTGCAACTTCAAAGGAGATAAAACAAGGAAAGAAAGCCACCAATGGGCACAAGTGCGCGACTTAAAGGATGAAATAACTTGAAATAAAAGCCTTCACGGGCACTAGTGTGCAACTTCTAAGCTAGATTACTCAATTACCACAATGCTCAATTAACATGCTTGAAAGATAACTTGAAATAAAAGTTGCAGAAAATGAAGGAGCATAAACAACTTACAATGAATTATGAAGTTAATCCTTAAGTTGTTGTGAGTAGATTTTAGAGTTGAAATTAATTAGGTGAAGTTGCAATCCTAGACTAGGTGACTTCTCCAATACTCCTACCGCTTTGGCCAAAAGGATTGCTGGGTGCTCAATAAGCAAGGCAAACAAGGCCTTACCCTAGCTCCACAGGTCAACCAGGAAAACTTGGGCGTTCAACAAGGGGGACACCTAGTGCTGTGAGATCATCCCTGATCTAGCACCCCAAGTCACCTCCACAAGCCTCCTTTTTGGTGGCAAAAGTTGTATCAGTAATGGGTGATCTAATTAAACTAGGTAAATTGATTCCCCTAGAGCTACAAGTAGATTGATTTAGCAATAAAAAATTACTTGTGTTGAAAGCTTGAGTAAATGAAATAACAAGTGCTTAATGAAAATGTACAAGAAATAAGATATGCCTCCAAGGGCCTAAACAAGATTGCCAATAAAGGAAATGCTTCTAACTATGAACTTGAAATGAAAATGAGACTAGAAGCATAAAATCATTAACCATGCTAAACTAGCCTTACGACACTGCATGGGTGGCAAAGCCAAGCCTCTTTGCAGGGTGTAGGCAAAATAATGAAAAGAGCAAATAACTTGACTTGAAAGGAAAACAAGTAAACCTAGCCACACAACCTTGTCTTAAGGACAAGTGGGGCAACAAGATAAAAACTAAAAACAAAAAATTACTTCTAAATCTTAGCCTTACAATTTAGCATGGGTGGCAAAGCCAAGCCTCTTTGCTAGGTGTAGGCACAAATTATAACAACTTATACAAAACATAAAATTAGAAATTAGTGAAGAATGCAAGCCCTAGAGACTCTCTTGCGCTGCTTACAATCAAGGAAAGAGAAGTAAGGGGTTTTGTTAACCCAAGTTGGAGGCTCTTCTTGAGTGTTTTGTGGCCCAAAATGGGCAGCACCTCCCCTCGTACTGGCGAGAATCTGCAAAAATCAGCAAGCTAAAGCTTACTGGAAATGCTGAAAATGTACAAAACAACTCACAAAAATTTCTGTTAGTGAAAACATAAATTTTTACCATAAAAATCTGAATATATAATATGATTTAGGGTCTATTTCAGAACTGAAAAACCACCACAAATCCTCAAGGAATGATAGAAGTTAGAACAAAAAATTAGTGGAGGAATATCTTGGTTGAACAAACAACTTCCCAAATCTGAAAATTGCTTCTCCAAACCCTTAGTGACCTGCGAATAAGTGAGATCTTGCTACAAAACAATAAGGAGGTGAGCACATGAAATGGAAATTGCAAAATACTTTCCAATACCATACAAACAACTCACTAAGTCTACAACAATGCTACCATAAGTTTAACCAAGCAAAATACTTTGCTTGGGATCTCCTAAATTAAATTTCAAAGCAAGAAAACCCATAAGAAAAATATGGCAGCAATATCACTTCAAACCAAAACCATAAGAAGCATCGAGAAGACTCCCAATGCACCATGAAATTCCCTCCAAATCTTTTCTTTATTCCAATAGAAGCAAGCTTGAGCAAATACTTGCCACAAGCTTGAGAAGAAATAATGAGAACAAGAAGAGAGAGAGAGAGGAGTGGGAGAGATTTTGGCATAGTAACAATAGCTGAGAGTAGATATGAAATGAGAGAGGGGAGGCCTTCTTTTATACTTGGGAGCCAAGAGTGACCCCTCTTGGATGATCTCCAAGTGTCATTCAATCAAGAGAGGGTGAACATCTCAAGGAGGGGCGCAACTCTAGGTTTTTGGTAGTATTAGGGTTTTGGTCGATGAGTGAAGGGTTAAGGGAACACCTTTTTGACATGGTCCAACATGAAATTAGACCAAGGGGGGCGCACTTAGGGAGAAAGGGATTTTCCTTTATTAATTTTTCACTTTGCTTGACTTTCTCACCAAGGGGGCACAACTTCCCTAGGGGGGATGATAACTTGATGTGATGGCTAGGTGAGGGGGTGAAATAAAGTTAGGAAAGGTGTTTCACTAACTTAGGAAAGGGGTTAGGCATCTTCTCCCACTCTTTCTCTAAGCTTTTTACTCATTTTTTACAAAAAATGACATTTTGACTTTGTCAATTAAGCAATTAAATTGCTGACTCTAGACTGACTTGGACTCTTCATGGATAATGACGTAGCAAAACTTGTCCAATTGAGCTAAAACTTGGTCCAAGGTGTAGGGGGTCTCATTCCATTTCTTTTGAGTACTCATACCCCTATCAAAAAATCCCAAGGACCTAGTTTTTACATTTTTACATAAAAAATAATTAAAATTACCGTTAACTGGGTAATTTAAAAAAATTATAAAAGACTACTTAGACTTGACAGAATTCCGCAAGACTCTAGGAGATGTCTAGCATGGTCATTTACAATATTCCTAGACCCTTGGGCTTGATCATTAGAACGCCTTTTACCACTTTGGAGGATTATTGCGGGAATGAAAAACTCAAGGGTAATTAAAATGGCTGGTTAGGCCAAATTAATTACCTGAGGGAAAAAAACACTCGATGAAAGGACTTCCCTAATGATAAATTTCTAGGCAATTAACCTATACAATATGATCCATGCAGACGCATTACATTATTATCCCACGCAGGGGAGCGAAAATTCCAGTTACAAAATGAAGTGCCGAGGCAAAACATGCCTTGTAGAACCAATAAGTCTTCAACTTTGTCGCACCATCAAGTACATAGCTTCCTGGCACATGGAGTTGACCCCCTAGTCGAAATAGTTGGTCAACATCTGGCTCCACATGGGGACATGTGTTTGATCTTTCTTTGGGAAGGAGAGCACACGAGAACTTTAGAATCTACAAAACAAAGTGCTCACCAATACCCAACATAAATACATGTATAGAATGAATAAATAAAATGCTATAAACAATAATCACATAAATGAAATTACTATTGTACAACAGAAAATGAAATTATGATACAATGAATAATCTAAGTAACATAATTACATAATGAAATAAAACAATACAAAACGGAAATAAAGGAGAAGGGTTAGAGATACGTTAGAAAGGGTGTCTCTTTGGACCCCAAGTCTCCAACATTTGAAAAATAGCTGGAGGATCCACCATCAAAATGGCTAAGATGGAAAAAATTAGGACCAACCATACAATGGATGGAATGAAACCCCAAATGTCTGAAACATCCCTGTCCAGGATGACTCGTTGAAGACCCTTTTCCAAGTTTTATCAACTTGGAGTTTCTTGTGAGAAAGAACCAATCAAGAATCATGCATCTTCCTCTATTCAACCAAACATTGGAGTTTGACAAGCCGTGTAAAATTTTGATACCTTGTAGCATATGACCATCATGGTGGAAGGCCAACCACTGCTGATAATGATATGAATTTGATAAACTGAAGTTGCCTTCCATTCTCCCATTATCCGGTATTAAGTCATCTGTTGGTTGAGAGGTTGGAAATGAACAAGTCAAAGGAACCATTGCACTGTTTTCATCAAGGTTGTCAAAGTTCTCCCTTAAAGAGATTGGTTCTTGGGGAGGAGGGTGGGGACTTGAATTATCTAGATATTCAACAATTTCAAACTCAAATTCCTTTATCTCCTCAAGATCGGTTACTGGCTCATCTATAGACTCATCCGAAATTTCCGTATGAACTTCCCTATCTTTTTCACAGTGAAGCTCAAGTTCTATAGGGTCCGGATATTAAATACAAGTCTCTTCATCTGCAAAGCGAGCCTCCATGATCTCTAATTGATCTTCCATGGCCAACTGTATGGCCTTACATTGTTGTGCATGGGCAAAATGCATGTTATGAATGATTTCCTTAAGCTCCTTTTTGGGATCTGGGGGAGTATCTATCTTTATATCTGAATTGACTGTTTTTATATCTGAAAGTTCCTTCTTCTTCCATTTTTCCATAAAAGCATCAACCAATTCATTGTAAGTTTCATTCTGATCATCCCCAAATATCTCCAAAAAGGCACGTAGCAAGTCTCGTATGGTCTTGAACTTATTATCATCAGAATCATGAAACCAATCATAAGCATATCCCTCAACAAGAGTCCAGGAAAACAATTTCATTAGAACATCCTTATAAATAGGTGGATCATACCAATCATCAATACACTGCCCAAAGGCCTTGACATGAGCCCTAGCATCACCATAATCATGAAAATCAGACAAATTTTCAATAACATCATCAGATATAACATGAGAATAACCAACTATTCTTGAAAAATCAAGAGGATTATAAAAAGAGCCCATTTCTAACTAGATCACTGAACAAAAGGTCTAAAGAAAAGGATTGGGACCTGTTATCGCACG
>ML806682.1:483201-503897 GCA_009831015.1 Picea engelmannii
TATATATATATATATATATATATATATATATATATATATATATTATTGCCGTCCCCTGAAAAATTTGGGGGTGCGCTCTAGCAGTCCCGGGGACGCGTCCCCCCGTCCCCGCTGTTCCCCCGTCCCGAAAACCAATGCAACATAGATTTATATTAATAATAAACTAGTAGGTGGGACCCCCTTGTTATACTTATAGTGCTATGGTGGATATGCTGCGCTTATCTTTTGTTTGCTCATGTGATGGTACAAGCACAGTCTTCTACAGTTCATGTGTTTCAGATCATGGTTTAGAATGTTATAGTGATATATGTTGATTGGATGATTAAAAGATGGCACTGGATGGTTTTGATAACCTCTCACAGAATATGTTAAGGCTGCCCTGCGGAAGAAAGAATTATTATCAGTTTTGGTTTTGATATTGCATTAAACATGGCATTAAATGGTTTAAATGATCTTGATAAAGGATAATAATGGAGCTCTTTGGAATAAAAGGACTATATTCTGTTCAGTTTTGAGCTATTATTAGGTTTCTTTTCAATTTACTAGATAACAATAGCATAGGTAGGATCACTGAGAGAAACACAATCACAAGATACACAACATTTATCCCGGGAAACACTCATGGGGGAGAAAACCCAACACAAACTTCCTTAATATAGATAGCCAATACAATGCCAAGACAATAAACCAAAACACTGAGCAATGCGCCTCTCTCTTCCCTCTTTTCCCAACTGCAGCTACCAAACTTGCACACTTGATGAGCGAATGAGTGAGTGATCAAATAAGGCACTGACTTCCTTTATTTATACAAACTGACAGGTGCTAGAAAGGTGTCTCTTCACTGGGAAGGGTCGACTTGTCTTCTTAGTGGTTAAAACCACTTTAATTAGCCTGGGGGTCGACTTCTCAATTTGCATATTATATTTAGGGTTTGACCAATCCACAAAAGGGGATTTGGTCAATTACAATGCCCGACATGATCAATCCATAAAAGGGGATTGATCTAATTAATAATGACTCAATAAATAAAGAGAATACTCTTTGCAATTACAATATTTCAACACTCCCCCCTAACAAGAAGGGTATTCTACAACGTCGTCAGGAGAGAGAGAGGGAAACAACATCAACAACATCTGGAACACTGACTGGCATATCTATAAATCATTGGAAGTTTTTCTCATCATCATCGTTCACAGCATGGAGCTGGAGTAGCATCATCATCCTCATCAACACGAGTCTAAAGTAACATCATCATCATCTTTAGCGTGAGGCTAAAGTAACATCATTATCTTCTTTAGCATGAGGCTAAAGTAGTATCATCAACATCTTTAGCGTGAGGCTAAAGTAACATCATCATCTTCTTTAGCATGAGGCTAAAATAATATCATCAACATCTTTAGCATGAGGCTAAAGTAACATCATCATCTTCTTTAGCATGAGGCTAAAGTAATATCATCAACATCTTTAGCATGAGGCTAAAGTAACATCATCATCTTCATCTTCGGCAAGAAGCTGAAGTGGCATCATCATCATCTGCATCAACATGGATTAGTATAACACTAATACATAATCATCATCAATAACAACACAAGGCTGATACAATATCAACAACAACAGTATCACAACACGAAGGCTGGAGCATCATCAACAACAACAACATCACAACACGAAGGCTGGAGCATCATCAACAACAACAACATTACAGCACGAAGGCTGGAGCATCATCAACATCAACACTAGGCTGGAAATTTTCAGCACGAAGCTAACATCTCAACAACATTAGCACGAAGATGGAAATCTTCAGCACGAGGCTGGCATCTCAACATCATCAACACAAAGCTGAAAATCTTCAGCACGAGGCTGGCATCTCAACAACATCAACACAAAGATGGAAATCTTTAGCACTAGACTGGCATCACAACAAAATCAACACGAAGCTGGAAATCTTCAGCACTAGGCTGGCATCACAACAACATCAACATGAAGTTGGAAATCTTCAGCACTAGGCTGGCATCACAACAACATCAACACGAAGCTGGAAATCTTCAACACTAGGCTGACATCACAATAACATCAACACAAAGTTGGAAATCTTCAGAACTAGGTTGGCATCACAACACTACTCCCCCTTTCGAGGGAGGTCCTTTCGGATTACACCAAGCTTATCTCAAAAGTGCTCAAACTTTACACGAGATAGAGGCTTGGTCAACACATCTGCAACCTGTTCATCCGTGCTAACATACTGGAGTTTTATGGCTCCTCTCTGCACCATATCACGGATGTAATGATATCGAATCTCTATGTGTTTTGACTTGTCATGGAACACAGGGTTCTCTGTCATCTTTATGCAACTCTGGTTATCACATAGGATCACGGTTGCTTCCATCTCCAGATTGAATAGACCTGTCAACAACTTTCGAATCCATATGGCTTCACAACTGGTGGAACATGCAACAATGTATTTTGCTTCTGCCGTGCTAAGAGCAATGCTTGATTGCTTCCTACTCTGCCATGAGATCATGGCTGACCCTAGACTGAAACAACATCCTGAAGTGCTCATTTTGTCAGAGACACTTCCAGCCCAATCTGAATCGGTATTGTTATCCCCGATTTTTAGGGATAACTAGGAGATCATGCCTCAAGGCCCACAGGTCCTAGACATGGAGTACCGAGAGCAAGATTGACCTGAGCATGGCCCTGGAGGGCCCATCCTTTTCTTCTTCCATCAGCTTTGTCTTGTCAGCAACAACATCCATCACCATCGACTTGGTCTTGTATCGAAAGAGGTTCTTGCTTCATGAGGTAATTGGTCCAGGTATCATGGTATGTGTCACTTTTGACCATTGAAACCCTTAAATATATGCATTTGATTCCTTTTACCTCTAACAATTGCTTGGATCTTACATTAGCCCACTTGACCATGCTTGGGGAGATTGACAGGGTGCCCTAGCAAGCCTGTGCCCATAGGTCTTGGTTTGCCATTGGGGGGATTTCTGAAAAGCCATCGTCCGATCCCATCATAGCACCATTGTTTCATCTTATCTCCCTCTCATTTATCGCATTCCCCTTGTCTGGGCATTGGGTTGACCTGTTTGTAGGATTGCATCTTATCTCGTGGGAAGAAGGGGCTAAAGGCCCAGAAGGTAAAAGTAGCTGGTAAAAGATAAAAGCCTAGAAATAAAATCTCGAGATGCTTTGCCCAGGGATCCCCGAGAAGGCAATAAAAAGCCTCTCAACAAGAAACAAGAGGGACCCGGAAAATAACAAACAAGACCTAGTCAAGAGGATAGGGGGTCTCATCACGAGCCAGCCTATTAGGTTCATGGGTACCTAACAGTATGACATTGCCACCATCTGGTTACCACGCCAGGGCAATGACCTTTCGTTGCATGGCCAAGGGAAAGGGGGTCTCATCACGAACCATCCTTCTCATCTCTGTGAAAGTACTTGTGGGTAACACTGTCAGCTCTGGTCACCATGCCAAGGCAGTGTCCTCTGGTTAGCCCTTCAATAAAAAGAAAAAGAAGAAGAAAAAACAAATAAAAGAAAAGAATAAAGGCAAGAACGGGCTTGGAAAAGTTGCATCCATGACAGGTACAACTCGCCTTCTACAAAGGCACCCACAGATAACATTATGCATCCCTGGCTCTCACTTCACCCACATGTCTGGACATCCCCTAGCCACATCACCTCACTTACATGGCTTGGACGAAACCTTCCTGGAGACTTCCCTTTTCTTGTGGATACTAGCCCAATAGGACGTCTTGTCTTTTTCTTCAATCTTGTATTGTAGGTTTTTTGTAATGTCTTTGAGCTATTGACCGATGTATCATGGTTTTTATGCATATGTTTATTAATATTAATGATGAAATGTGATTGACATTGCTATGATCCCTGTGACTAATGAGCCCATGGAGGGCGTAGCTTTTGATGTGTAGGACCATCCCCGACGGACAGGTACCATTTGGACCGATACACATGGGGAGATGATCAGTTCGAACCTCCATGGGGCTGAAGAGCCCACTAGATGGATGCTGAGACCCCATCAGGGGGCAGAGATAGGACGGTGGTTGATCAGGGTTTTGCAGTGGAGAAGAAGAGGACGTTTCATCAGAGGCACTTTGGCAGAGCCCGACCTAGGGGGATTGACCCACTTCCAGTGGAACGTTTGCCCTGGATGGCCCAGGACGTCACCTATGAGCTCATGACGTCATGTTGAGCATGTGGCAGATGGACATGGTTGTTGGCACGTGTGGCAGTTTGGAAGAGCCCAAGGAGGGCTAACGTTTTCTGGATGCTGCACTGGCCCTAGAAAGGGCTAACGTCTCCCTCAAGGGGGCTTGACGTCTCACTTTTGCCCAGTTAGGGTTTTAAAATGAACATTTAATGTAAAACAATATTACTTTTGATATTCTGGCCTTGTCGGCCATTTTATGACCTAAAAAGTAAATTATGTCATTGATACACTATATATTGAGGAGTTTTAGCCTCATTTTATTAGGATTCATCACTCACTCATTAGTGAGGCCTGATTTTAGCGCCCTACTTTGGTATTCTTGCTGGTTTAGTGAGGTGCACTTGTTGAAGGAAGGCATTTCTTGGCATTTTATGGTTTTTCTCTTGAAGGATGGTGTTACATCTAGGGTTTGCATGGTTATTTCTTGATGAATTGTAAGTATTTTTCTGCAAAACTTCTTGATTGAATGGTTGTAGTCTTATTTTCTTACATGTATTTATAAATTTGCTGAATCAAAACCCTAGGTGACAAGCACACAAGTAGGTCCTTGTTTCATGTCCCCTAATAGAGAAATTTTCAGCCATTGAAGATGGAAGAAAGAGCCTAGCCATAACTACACTCTCATTTCTTCTTCTCCCTAAGCTAGCCGTACTTTCCAGAGGTCAAGAAGGAGGAGACGTCCCAGGCCTAGGTTATCTACACCTAGGGCTGTTTTTCTTCTAGGGTTTGATGATAGGGCCTTGCTGTAGCAACACTCTCCCTCATTGCACTCTCTTGTCTTGATTTATGTTTCATGCTAGTCGTTTTTGCCAAGTCAACCTAAGGAAGGAGGAGAGAGCACGAGGCCTTGCTTTAGCAACACCGGAGTGAGCCTCTCTCCCCTAGGGTTTTGAATCTGAGGCCCTGCCATAGCAGCACTTCAGAACTCTACCCTCTAGTCCTTAGCCATCCTCCTTCAACCCTTGTGTACTCTGCTAAATTGACTCCATTAACCCCAAGGCACTGATCTTAGACCTCCAACGTTGAAGTAGAATTGAATCTAAAACACTCTCAAACCTTTTAAAATTGAAACCCTCACTACACTAACCCTAACCTGCTAACCGTAAGTTGTTGACGTCACACTTGAATCTTTCATCTTTACTGCAACAACGTCTTGTTTTAAGAGCAATTGAATGGTGGTTTAGGCATTAATTGAATAAAGTGTTAATTGGTTACCTTGAATGCCACATTGTTCCAATATTTATTGGTGGAGTGTCATATCTTTTATTGCTATTGATAAACATTGACTTCGTCAACATTAATTGCCATATTGCTCATATATATTTACCAGATAGTCTTATGAAGTACTAACCCATTGAAATATAGCTTGCATATATTAGTTTGCTGTTGCTCTGTTCCAGGCAGGTTTTCTTCATTGGGGATTCACTTTATTATTGGTTGTTTAGCTAGACTATCTGTTTTGGTGGTGACCTGTGAAGGGGGAACTTTACCTTTGTCCTTTTAACCTTTGCTCCTTCAAAGCCCCAGGTCACCGGGGACGTCTCCCTTGGGCCTCACCTCCCTAAAGAGAAATAACCTTCCCATCGAGGTGACATTGGGTGGGATAGGTTCCTGTTACGCCAGTTTGAACCTCTATCTTATAGCCTTTTGACCCAGCTACAAACTGTGCGATAACAGGTATAACCACTCAGTCTGAAGTCATGATCTCCATTATAATTGAGACCACGATCTAATGTACCCTTAAGGTACCTCATCAGATGTTTTGCATCATCAAGGTGAACACGTCTGGGTTCTACCAGATACTGTCTCAAAGGCTTTCACAACAAAACATATATCCGGTTTGGTATTTGTTAGATACATCAACGAACCAATAATAATATGTCTGTACCAAGGTTACCAAAACTGGATCAGTCATTGAACCGATCGACCCAAAAAACCGGAACCGAACCGGAACCAGAAAAAAACTGAATGAAAAAACCGGTCACTAAAAATACATAAAATATTCAAATTTAAAAAAAAAAATACATATTCATGTGGATCCATGTGAATCCAAACCAGTATACAAAAAGTTGCAAATTTTCTCATATATATATAACAAGTAACATTGTATAAAACTAAAATAGCACTAACTGGAAGTGGCAAGTGCACTCCATAGTCATATGAATATCTGGATTCTGAATCAAAATACATCATGAAAAAGGCTCTAAATTGCTTATAAAGTCCAAAAAAAACTCTAGAGTCTAGGCTAGAGGCTAGAGAGTAGAGACTACACAATCTAATAGTCTGAATCTGCATACTGAAACTCAGACTCTTTCTCGGACTAAGATTCAGACTCAGAGTCACCATGTACATCCTCAACATGAGTAGACTCAACAGGGGGATTCCGAGCCTGACTTGATTCCCTTGGGCCAGAAGGCAAAGATACCGTTGTAACATCAGTGCACACATTCTCTTGATGTGTCTGGGGATCCAAATCCATCCAGGAAAGGTCTTCACTGTCAAAAGTTGTTGGTTGAGTCTCTTTCTTTTTTTATTTTTTTTTAAAAATTTGCAAATCCCCTCACTTTTCCGGTCGTACGACGGTTGTACAAAAAAAAAAAAAAACCCGGAAAAAAACCGGTTATGTACGGAACCAGTCAAAAGCGGTTTAAATGTCCGGTTTGAACCTGTAAGCCCTGTGAACCGGTCGGACCAGCCAGTTTTACCGGTTCCGGTCCGGTTCTGGTAACACTGGTTTGTACAGAGTAGCATCAACCAATTCTGACGAGGTATCTACCAGGAGCTTCAACTTCATTTCCATGGGTGTGTTCATGGATTTATACTTCAACATATCAAACCTCTTTAGTATTTCTATTGCATGCTTCCCTTGGTTAATGAAGATCTTCTTTGGACTTTGTCAAACTTCAAGGCCTAAGAAATAGTGCATTAGGCCAAGGTCTTTCATCTCAAATTCTATAGCGAGCTTCTTCTTACAATCAGTGATGAGGTTTTTTACTCTAGTTAGAAATAAATCGTCCACATATAGCAACAATATAAGATGCTCATCATTCATAACCTTGAAGTAAAGGTTAGAATCAACTTTACTCTTGGTAAAGCCCAAGCTCGTCAAGAAACTGTCAATTCTTCCATACCAAGCTCTAGGAGCTTTCTTCAACACGTACAGGGCTTCCTTTAACCGATAGACATGAGTATTTCTATTTTCAATCTTCAAATCATATTGTACCATCTTGGTACACTTGCTTCAACTTCAACTTAATGTTCACAATCATGTGCTAGCTCTATGTGCTTTTTTCAAAACACTATCTCTCTCATTGTCTAGGAGTATGTCCTCTACTCTCTCTGCAACTGTTCCTTCTGGAACTGTGACTCTGCAACTGCAGCTTCTTTGAAGCCGAGAATGGTTGCTCCATTCTCACCGTGACTGATGAAATCTGAGAGTAACTCCTCTACTCCATCATGGCAACATCTTCATTTGAAACTGAGAGTGGCTCAATAACTGGCACTGAAGGTAGCTCTTCTTCTCTCATGGAGGTAACTCTATCTTTTATTGTAGTCATGTCTCCATGACCCAACTAATGTACTGCACCAACTGCCACTTAATTTTAAATATGGGGATTACTCCCCCTGCATCTCATACTATATTTGAGTCATGGTTGTTCTGGTTGTCTTCATGAATACTGGAACTATTTCTCCAACTACTGGAGTAAGTGTCTCGTTATAGTCTTCTCCCTCTTGCTGGGAGAATCCTCTGGACACACATCAGGCTTTGTACATCTGCAACATGCTTGATTTGTTTAAATCAATCTTGGAAGTCAATACTGACTTCTCTTCTAGTCTCATGGAAGAATCCATATCCTAGTCTTTTTGACTGGCTTCCTTCTTTGTTACTGAAACAAGGGAGTCTTCCCAGGAGATTTCATATCTCCTAGAAGTTTCTGAAGCTACGATCTAGTCTTCTCATGGCATCTGTCTCCGAGTCCTGGAAGTTGTCTCTTCAGCTGATCATTTATGAGATCAGGCGTACTTTCGATTTCTTCTGAGTCTACAAGGACTTCATCATCTCTTACAGGGTATACTTGGTGTTGACTACCAAGTCTAAATATGAAAAGTTGAGTCAGGCTTCAAACGAGTTCTGCTTCCCGTCAAGGTGGCTTCATTATCCTTTGAACAAGTCTACGGTGAGTTCTTGTTCTAATGTTTGGTCATCTTTGGAGCCCTCTGGTCCTTACAATCAATCTCCATATGAGATACTCTGGATTTCAAAAGATAGCTTCTTCTTCATCTTCTTTGGTACATGAATGTATATGGTTATGTACGTAGTCTGCTTCATGTCTCATCTAATATGTTGCCTTCTGCAACCTTCACTATAGCTTGCTCAAGGTTATCACCTGTGACCTGAAACAAGGTCAACAAAACAAGAAGCAAGAATAATACTCTTTTGATAATAGTAAGTAAAACAATAGCACGAACAATCGTCACAGTAGCTCCTTTAGAGCTTTCACTTGTGACCTGCCTGAAACAAGGATCAAAAGTAAGAAATACAATACGAAATGAGATCAACACTCTTCTAGTGTTGTGATCAAACATTCATCCAAGGTAACCTGGAATCAACACGAGAAGTTTCTCCTAGAGGAGATGTTAGTTGTATCGGGTAAATGATTACATTAAGCATTTATCTTGATATGCTCACATGCTACCAAGTATAATACTTTTCAAAGACTGCTACCTCAACTATAGTGTTTACTTGTAATGGGGTAGTTATCAACTTTGTCATGTGCAACTTTGAATCTTATCAACTTAATTAATCAAACTTGGAACCTAGAGTCTTGACCTCAAGAATGAGTGTGTTGCTTTTCTTTCAAGTCTCCTTCACTCAAGATGACAAGTGCTTTCTTCAACCTGTCTTCTGTATTAAGACAATATGCTATCTTGACAGAAAGTTGGGTTAGAGAATAAACTTTATGATCTCAACTTTAATCCATCTAATACTTTGAATTTAATTTTGACCAAAGGTTAGTATGATGGTCATAGCTTCAACCTGCAACCTAGATCAAAATAATGTCATATCAAATAGATGCATGTCAGAATAATCAAACCCGGGTTGCATTATTCCTTTGAATGTGTTGGATCTTGAGATCCTTCTGGATCTATGGGAAGAGATCCCTTCTCCTGCAAATACCCTATAAAGCTTAACAATTTAAAGATATGTGAATACATACCTCTGATAGTATTTGCAGGTAGTGGTACCATCTGGTAGCAACGGTAATAATTACCAACTCTTAAAAATTTCAAGGGTGACTGCAACTGGTACTGCAGTTGATACTTCAACTGATACTGCAACTGCAACTGCAACTGCAATTGCAACTTAGGGTTTTATGAGGAAACCCTAATTTTTCAAACTTCAAATTTTGAAATTCTGTTCCATGGGCTAGATGCATTGAGGTGAGGCGAGTAAACTGGTGCAGTTAGATTTATGAAAATCCAAATTTTACTCCTTGAAACTGAGTTTGCGGAAATTTGGACTGGTACTTCTAGTACTGGTTCTGGTTTCCTGGTTTTCTGGTACCAGTCAAAACTAGGGTTTGACTTTGTGGAGTATTTGACCACTGGAAAGGTGTGCTCAAGGTGCCAAAGAGTTCCTTAGGCTAGGGCACACTTTTCTAGATGGGTTTTAGGCTGATATTCCTTTTCAACAAAAAACCCTAATTTTCTTGTACGACAACAGTGACGTTTTTTCTTTATCGAGTGAAAGATGCTCTCTTCAACTTAGCTTTGATTCCATGTTAAGTTTTGAGCTATTATTAGGTTTCTTCTCAATTTACTATATAACAATAGCATAGGTAGGATCACTGAGAGAAACACAATCACAAGATACACAACATTTATCCTGGGAAACCCTCATGGGGGAGAAAACCCAGCAAAAACTTCCTTAATATAGATAGCCAATACAATGCTAAGACAATAAACCAAAACACTAGAGAATATCCAACACTGAGCAATGCGCCTCTCTCTTCCTTCTTCTCCCAACTACAACGACCAAACTTGCGCACTAGATGAGCGAATGAGTGAGTGATCAAATGAGGTGCCAGCTTCCTTTATTTATACAAACTGGCAAGTGTTGGAAAGGTGTCTCTTCACTGGGAAGGGCCGACTTGTCTTCTTAGTGGTTAAAACCACTTTAATTAGCCTGGGGGACGACTTCTCAATTTGCATATTATATTTAGGGTTTGACCAATCCACAAAAGGGGATTTGGTCAATTATAATGCCCGACATGATCAATCCACAAAAGGGGATTGATCTAATTAATAATGACTCAATAAATAAATAGAATACTCTTTGCAATTACAATATTTCAACATATTCAAGTTCTAATGTTGTGCAAAGGATGGGTGCTCTTGACCCTTATTATTATGGTTATGCGCCTTGGTTGAATTTCATATATTGTTGCACATGGGGTTATGTTCTTAGCACATTGTTATTTTAAATAAGTTGGACATTACCAAGGGGTGGCGCACTTTGCAAATGTGATATGGCAATGGATATTTGGTTGATTAATGCGTAGTGCTATGGTGAATTGGTTTGGCTCGTACTTCGAATTGAATGACGTTGGAAGGGAGAAGCGACACACATTTACTACACATCACTCAAACTCCCCTCGATCTCGTCACCCTAGTCATTCTTGCATTTTGGTTTTGGCTCTGGTGGTTGTTGCTGTTCTGAGTTGTTCGGTCGTAAAGGAGATATACAATCTTGTTTTTCCTCGCGCAGGCTTTTTCCAGGTATGGATTTCTTACTCTTCCATCCATGATGGTTACTCTGCCCTTTGAATCAACTTTTGGCTCTGGATTGCTCGTGGTCCGTGTGTTTCTTGAACTGTTATGAGATATTTGAACTGTGTATTGGTGTTTGTGTCCGTGGTTTCTTATGGTGATTATTCTGGACTGTTGGCACTTTAAAAAAGAAATGGTTATGCTCTCCTTGCTATGTGTAATCTTTGCATGGGTTTATTGGATAAAAATTTATAGTGGAGCTTGCTCGGTTATGGTTTGGGTTTTGGGTCTGGCTTCTCTGTTGAAATTGAGTATCATGGCTTGCTAAAGCTCTGAACCTTGCGCGTACCATACTTATAGACTGTCATAACATGTCTCTGTGTTTAAGTTGCTCACTCCATGTCCGTCTTCGTGGCTAGTATTTTCGATCTTGTGGGTTGCAGTGTGAACTGATGAAAGATTAAAATATTTGTGCCTTGTCTTGGAAAAACTATGAGCTGTTAGCCACCTTGTGTTGCCCTCATTAACACAGTTGCCTGGAGAACATTGCACAGTATGAGTTTAACATCACCCAGAAGTTGATAGAAGCATTATGGATGCTTTCTGGTCAGGCACGGGTTTGTGCTTAGTTGCTCGTTTTATAGTGTTGATTAAAGGGATTGGCTTCATTTCGTTTTCCTGTTGGAATTGACAGTCAGTCGTTTTGGTAATCCCTACAACCGAGAGTATTGTTACATGTTATGGTTCTGTGGTAAATTGTGAAAGGCATGAGCTGTCTGCGCTATTCGAAGTCTTAACCCTCTGGTCGAACCGTTTGTTCTTACCTTCCACTTGCTGTTTTAAACTCTAAATATGATATTGATATCATTTTACTCCAATCGATGGTTGATGGAGCACTATGCGTGCTTGGTTGCTTGGGCACGATTTTGGTTGCGTCCCTCGTTTGGAAATTCTGGAAGAAGTCTTTACACACTGATTTGTTTGAAGCTTGGGCTCAGAATATTGAATGTTATTTGGTTCAATCGTTATTTTGGCTATATAAAGGGGTCACTTGTGTGCAAATTGTTTGAGGCCCGATTAAGAGTTATAACATCCAGTTGATTGTTTTGGACAGTGTTTAAATAATTGATGGATACAAATGGTTATAAATACTGTGCATGTTCCTATTGGTTTAAAGGTTAAATTTTGAGTTAATGGTTGTTGCTCAAAGGGTTAATGTGGTTTCTCATATCGATTGCAATGCTTTTCGTAATGACTGTCATGTAATGATTATATGAATACAAAGGCTGCTGTAATTAAATAGTTCTGGGCATATAGATTATTGTTTGGAAGCCAGCAACCAAAGTTGTCAAAGGAAGTAACAGTTTAAATTGTGATTTTGAAAAGTGAATCTTGTTGAACTTTCAAGGTCGGAACATAGATATGTTTGATTGCATGCTTTGATTTATTTTCATTTGAACAATATCCATATTATTTCCCTGCCATTCTACCACTTTTCGCTCATTACATTCCCCTCATAATCCCAATTTGATTTATGGCATCCCTGTTATGTGAAATAAATTAAAAAGGAAGTCTGTGTAAAAGAGACAAAAAATAACAGAACAAAGATATGGTGACTGATATTTTGGTATTTTATTACACAGTTAAATTGTTTAATTAATTGCTAAACAATATTCGTGTATTAATCCCCTATCATTATACCAGTTTTCGCTAATTACATTCCCTCCATAAGTCCCATGAACCCCTATCACCCCCTGTTCACTTGGCGATTATTAAATGGTTTGTTATGTATGGATTTGCATGTATCTCGTGTCAATTTCTGAGCCAATTGTTGATTCATGTAGCAGAATGTCATGTATGGTTTATTAAGAGCTTCATTACTGACGAAAAATGTTGCATTGAGAAAGAAGGTGCAACACACCCGCTACAAAGGCACCCATAAATAAGACAATACAAGCCCTTGTATGTCATGAAACTCATTGACCTATGAAGTCTAAACCCCTATCCACCTCATCATCCACCTCATAACCTTGAAAGGCCATCCTTGGGTGCATCCCCTACTTGAGGGTTGTGGTCTACCCAATAGGACTTTTATGACACCCCTCCCATACCTAAACTTGGCCAATTGTATAGGGTCTTGGAGTATATGTTTAATTTGATGAGGTAGTTTTGATGCACATGTTTAGGTGCCTTGCTTATTAGATGTGGTTTACACTTGTCATGATATCTTTGACTTGAGATCTTTGGAGGGCGTACCCTTTTGTTTTGCAGGACCTTGCTTGGTGGTCAGTTTTTGGAGAACAAACCTAGCTTGGGCTTCCATGGGGCAAGAGGCCCACAGGTTGGATGCTATAGGCCCGCACATCGTATCATGGAGACATGCCTTTGGAGGCTTGCATGACATCATGGAGGACCTAACCTAGCCCCTAGCACCTAAACGCTTGAAGAGGGAAAAACGTCACTTTCTTGAGGTTTGACGTCACAAAGGGGTTAGGGTTTGGTGGTGATAGAGTTGCTCATTGACACTTCTCATCAATTAATAAGAGTGTTAGAATGAAAGAGATGTGCTCGTTTTTCCATAGACAATATAGCAATATTGTCACCCAACCATAGGCACAAAGTCCACCCCCGAGCACCTTAACCTTGACAGACAGAATAATTTCGGTAGCAGACCAATAGCCAACCAAGGCTAGCGCACCTTTCTCCAAGGGTAGTGCACCAAGCAAGAATAACCAGAAACCAAATAGAAAGTCCAAACCATAACCAAGAGACCAAGTCCAACCAAAAGCCAAAATCCCAGCTGCAGCGATTGCAGCTGCACTCTCTCTTCAAACTTGCACACCACTAGTCTTATGCAGTTGTGAGTGAGTGAGTGTCAAATGAGCTCTAGCACCCTCTATTTATACTGCTCTATCTCACTTGACTGGGCCGACTTCTCTTTCTGGAGGCTAATAACTCAATATTAAATATTCTCTGGAGCTGACATGTATTCTAGGGTTTTTATCCAACGTTTTAGGTTTTCATTTGCTTCTCGGAATATTCTAGTCTCGTCAAAGGTTACATGTAGAGGTTAATACCTCTCGCAGCTACCATAATATCAACACTCCCTCCTAGCTAGGAAGGTATTAAAAGCAATGGTCTTGAGCACAAACAAACCATTCAACCGGTAGCATCATCATAGCCACACATGCTATCTCATGATCACATAGATCAACTCACGAGTAACATCATTACTATTAGTATCATCTGATAGCATCAACTGCATCATCTCTCGAAGCCATACTCCATCTGAGTAATCGAGCATGATGCTGAATAAGTCACTCACTCCACAGAGTGATACAAGGACCATTCTTCTAATCCGGACATACGTCCTAGAAGAATGACTGTCCCAACAGATGCTGAAAGCTACGCCATGGGCTACAGAGACCATTCCTATAGGAATGTCTGTCTAGGACTATTTTCTAATCGGGTCATATGTACCATAGAGATCCGTCTCTACCTATATGCCTTAGAAAATATCGGTCCTGAACCATTTTCCTAATCGCGTCACAATCTGTGCCTTAGGAAAATACCACTCCATGATATGTCCACAAACTGTCAACCTGGACCATTCTCCACAGAGAGAATGCTTGTCTACCAACAATCTGTTATGTCTGGACCATTCTCCGCCTGGAGAATGTCTGTCCACCATCACACTGACTGCCCATCTAGCTGGCAATCAATTCTAACACTAGTGGTAGTCTCCATGGCACTCAGATAGTAGCATCCTACTACTATAATGCCATCCAATAGAACACAAATGTGTCTATCCATAATAGCATACAACTACTATCCAGTGGTACACAACCACTCCTAGTAGCACACTGCTACTAACCAATGACACACAGTCACTACCGGTGGATCACATCCGCCACAATAGCATAAAACTACTGTCCAAAGACATACAGTCTCCACAACAATCATATCATCTGATATCTGTTAGAATTAGGGAAAATTGAAAACAAAAAAAACTTTTTAAAATTTTCTGTTCACTAGATCAGCATAATGAAGAAGAGATATAAATAGATCTGGAAACAAACAAAATTTCTGAGTATAGAAATTAAACTTTTAGCTTACCTCCTAATTCAATGATAGATATACCTGTCACATGTGTGTATGTATGCCTCTGTAAATATGCTCAGAATTTAGTTTAGGTTCCTGGATCAAACCTCCAAGGTTTCATCTCTGTAAATGTGGACTGTGGGACAATTTTGCCAATGATAGAGACCCCCAAAAGAAATAGCAATAATACCACAATCTTCAAAGTAGCTAACAACAATACCAACAACGGAAAGAACCCTCCACAAAATAGTGATATAGCACAGGAAAGAATTGGACATCAAGTTGTCAGACCCTCCACAAGCAAACAAGAAACCCTCAGCTCAAGAAAACTGGACAACAAATGGTAAAACCCCCATAGGGTCCTCAACACACCACACGACTGTTAATGTTTAAGCCATTATTATAGTTCTTTGCATTTCAATAAATAACAACAACATAAGATAAGATCACTGAGAAATACACAATCACAAGAGACACATCATTTATGCTGGGAAACCCTCATGGGGCAAAAAACCCAACAAACCTTCCTTAATATAGATAGCCAATACAATGCCAAGAGATAACTCAAACAAGTACAGAAAGTCCTCTCCCAAAGATGCGCCCCTCTCTCTCTCTCTTCTCCAACTGCAGCTCCAAAACTTGTCTCTCAATGAACAAGTGAGTGTGTGTCTAAGTGAGGCGCTAGCCTCCTTATTTATACAAGATTGGCATGTGTGGAAGTGTCTTTTCACTAGCAGGGCCGACTTCTTCTTCTGGGTGGTTATAACCACCTTTATTATATTTCGGGGCTTCTTTAATATATTCTGGGTCCGACTTCTCTTTCTGCCTATTACAATTACATTCTGACCAATCCAAAAAAGGGGATTTGGTCCTTTACAGTAGTCGACATGATCAATCCACAATGGGGATTGATCCAATGAATAATATATCAAATAATAATTAGAATACACTTTGCAGTTACATTATTTCAACACCCCCCCTTAACAAGAAGGGTATTCTTCAACAACATCAGACCAGAGAGAGGCCTTTATCATCAACAACATCAGGAGGACAACATCATCAATATCATCTTGGAACACTGATTGGCGTATCTATAAATCATCAAAAGTTTTCTTCATCGGCAACATCGTCATTCTCGAAGGAATGCAATCATCATCTGCATCAATATGAATTAGTATAACACTAATACATCATCATCATCACAGCACGAGGTTGGCTCATCATCATAATACATGACTGGCTTTACGTCAGAGCTATCAAGTTGGAAGCTCAGTACTCGTCTTGCTTTACGTCACAACAATCAAGCTGGAAGCAAGATACTAGATTGGCTTTATGTCACAACTTCTCAAGATGGAAGCACAATACTAGTCTCATCTCATCGTGTTGCTTTACGTCACAACACTCAAGCTGGAAGCAAGATACTAGACTGGCTTTATTTCACAACTATCAAGCTGGAAGCACAATACTAGTCTCATCTCATCGTCTTGCTTTACGTCACAACACTCAAGCTGGAAGCAAGATACTAGACTGGCTTTACGTCGCAGCTATCAAGCTGGAAGCACAGTACTAGTCTCATCTCATCGTCTTGCTTTACGTCACAACATGAAGCAAGATACTAGACTGGCTTTACGTCGCAGCTATCAAGCTGGAAGCACAGTACTAGTCTCATCTCATTGGCTTACTTTACGTCACAGCACTCAAGCTGGAAGCAAGATACTAGACTGGCTTTATGTCGCAACTATCAAGCTGGAAGCATAGTACTAGTCTCATCTCATCGTCTTGCTTTACGTCACAACACTCAAGCTAGAAGCAAGATACTAGACTAGCTTTACGTCGCAACTATCAAGCTGGAAGCATAGTACTAGTCATATCACAACAGTTATTCCCCCTTTCGAGGAAGGTCCTTTCGGACTATACCAAGCTTATCTTGAAAGTGCTCAAACTTTACACGAGATAGAGGCTTGGTCAACACATCAACAACCTGTTCATCCGTGCTAACGTACTAGAGCTTTAAGGCTCCTCTCTGCACCATGTCATGGATGTAATGATAACGAATCTCTATGTGCTTCGACCTGTCATGGAATACAGGATTCTCTGTCATCTTTATGCAGCTTTGGTTGTCACATAGGATCGTGGTTGCTTCCATTTCTAGGTCAAATAGGCCGGTCAACAACTTTCGAAGCCATATAGCTTCGCAGCTGGCAGAACATGCAACAATGTATTCTGCTTCTGCTGTGCTGAGAGCAATGTTGGATTTCTTCCTACTCTACCACGAGATCATGGCTAATCCCAAATTGAAGCAACATCCTCAAGTGCTTTTCCTGTTAGAAACACTTCCTGTCCAATTTGAATCAGTGTACCCACTCAATGTGAAATCATGATCTCCATCATAACTGAGACCACAATCTAATGTACCCTTAAGTTACCTCATCACATGTTTTGCAGCCACAAGGTTAACATGTCTAGGTTCAACCAGAAACTGACTCAAAGTGTTCACGACAAAACAAATATCTGGTCTGGTGTTTGTCAGGTACATTAGCGATCCAATAATCTGTCTATACAGTGTGGCATCAATCAATTCTGACAAAGTATCGACCAACAACTTCCGCTTTGTTTCCATGGGTGTATTCATGGGCTTGCACCCTAACATGTCGAATCTCTTCAAGATTTCGACTGCATACTTCCCTTGGTTAAGGAAGATCCTCTCTGGACTCTGCCATACCTGAAGACCTAAAAAAAATAGTGCATTAGGCCAAGGTCTTTCATCTCAAATTCTGAAGCGAGTCTCTTCTTACATTCAGTGATGAGCTTTTCTTCTCCAGTCAAGAATAAGTCATCCACATACAGTAATAGTATTACTAGCTCATCGTTCATAACCTTGAAGTAGAGGTTAGAATCTGCTTTACTCTTGGTAAAGCCCAAGCTTGTCAGAAAGTTGTCTATCCGGCCATACCAAGCTCTAGGAGCTTTCTTCAGTCCGTACAAGGCTTTCTTCAATTTGCAGACACGAGACTTCTTGTCTTCGACTTTAAATCCTTGCGGTTGCTCTATATACACTTCCTCTTCGATAACACCATTTAGGAAAGTTGTCTTTATGACCATCTGGTGTAACTTCCACTTCATCTTAGCTGCAAGGGCTATGATGGTTCTGATCGAAGTGTATCTGGCTACATGAGCGAATGTCTCTGCATAGTCCATGCCTTCTTTTTGAGGAAAGCCACGAGCTACAAATCTTGCTTTATACTTCTCAATACTTCCATTAGCGGCATGTTTTATTTTGAAGAGCCATTTGGACGATACCACATCCTTGCTATTCGGTCTGGGAACTATTTCCCATACATCGTTCTTTATTGTGGATTTGTATTCTTCTGTCATGGCATTTGCCCATTTTTTCTTCTGAATGGCTTCTTCAAAGCAGGTAGGCTCCTTCTCTAGGAGATCACACATCAAAGCCATATAACTGGAGAATGGCTTAGGTCTCTTCACATGTCTCGTGGTTCCTTTGATAACACCATATTTCTCTCCATCTTGAATAAGCTCTCTAACCCAAGCTGGCTTTCTTTTATGGGAGATTGTCATCTGAGGAGGTTCTTGAAACTCTACTACGTCATGATCTTCTAGAATTTCCTCTTCAGGGGAAGTTACGACTTCCCTCATTGGTTCAACAACTCTGGGAACCTCCCTCATGGATTCTGCAACTCTGGGGATTACGGGTTCCTCTTCATATACCTCTTCAAGTTGGCATTTTCTCGATTTCTTGAGCGCTGCATCTTCATCAAAGGTCACATCCCTGCTGATCTCAATGTGACGGTGACCTGGTATATAGATCCTAAAGCCCTTGGAGACCTCACAGTATCCCACAAATATTCCCTTCTTTCCTGAGGGATTCAACTTGTTTTTTTTCTCTTTCGGTATATGTATAAATACTGGGCAACCAAATATTTTGAGATGGCTTACCTCTGGCTTCTTTCCGGTGAACATCTCTTCCGGGGTCTTGAACACAAGTGCACTTTGGGACAATCGGTTTTGCACATATACGACTGTCAGTGCTGCTTCTGCCCATAAGCACATAGGAAGATCTTGATCGTGGATCATGGTCTTCACGACTTCCATTATTGTTCTGTGCTTTCTTTCAGCCACACCGTTTTGTTGAGGATTATAGGGAGTAGTGAGTTCCCTCTTGATCCCAACATCTTTGCAGAAGTTCACAAACTCTTTTGAGGTGTATTCTCCTCCATTATCTGACCTGAGTATTTTGATCTTTCTTTCAGAAAGATTCTCTATCAAGGGTTTGAATTCCTTGAATTTGATGAACACTTCATCTTTAGATTCCAAGAGATACAACCAGGTCTTACGAGAATAATCATCAATAAATGATACATAATATACATACCCACTAATGGAGGACGATGGCATTGGGCCACACACATCTTGAATGAATGAGTTCTAGGACTCCTTCTGCTTTGCTGTCTCTCTTTGGAAAAAGGGTTCTTGATGTTCTTCCCTTGTGTACATCCATTGCATATGCCTTAATGGTCAACCTTGAGTTCTAGTAAACATGTGACCGCTTTGCATATGTATGGTAGTGCCTTGTAGTTAATGTGAGCTAATCTTCTATGCCAAAGTTCACATGGGTTTTCAATGGCGTGGGCCATGGTAGCTTCTGAGTGACCCTTTAGCTTATACAAACCATTTTCTTCTTTTCCAATGATGATTGCTTCATTTATGGTTTCTCCTTTAGTACGTTGCCTTCTGCAACCTTCACTATTGCTTCCCTATGACCTGGAACAAGGTCAACAAAACAACAAGCAAGAGTAATATCCTTTTGATAATATAAAGCAATAACACGAACAATCACCACATTAGCTCCTTTAGAGCTATCACTTGTAACTTGTCTGAAGCAAAGATTAAAGGTAAGGAATACGATACGAAATGAGTTCAACACTCTCATAGTGTTGTTATCAAACATTCCTCCATGGCAACCTGGAACTAACACACGTGATTCTTCCTAGAGGAGGTGTTAGTTGTATCAGACAAATGATTATGTTAAGCATTTACCTCGATATGCTCACATGCTATCAAGTATGATACTTTACAAAGATTTCTATCTCAACTCTAGTCATCAACTTGTCTTGTGTACCTTTGAATCTTATTAACTTGATTAATTAAACCTGGAGCCTTGTCCTCAGGAATGAGTGCTTGCTTTTCTTCAGAGTCTCCTTCACTCAAGATGACGAGTGCTTTCTTCAACCTGTCTTCTGTACTAAGACAATATGCTCTCTTGAAAGAAGGTTGGGTTAGAGGATAAGCTCTATGATCTCAACTTTTAATCCATCTAATACCTTGACTTAGAAAAGGTTAGAATGATGGTCATAGCTACAACATGCAACATTAATCAATATAACAAATGAATGCATGTCAAAATAATCACACCTGGGTTGCTTCATTCCTCTGAATGTGTTGGATCTTGAGATCCTTCTGGATCTATGGCAAGAGATCCCTTCTCCTGCAAATACTCTTTAAAGTTTAACCATTTAAACATATGTGAGTACATACCTTTGATAGCATTTGCAGGTAGTGGCACCAT
>ML806683.1:18091-32153 GCA_009831015.1 Picea engelmannii
GGGGAAAGTCAAGAAGTTAAAAGTTATATTTTTAAGTTGACTTAAGAAAGGAAAAGGATAAAGGAGTAAAAGATAACTCAATAGAAGAATAGAAGATTAACCCTGGGAGTTAACCTAACTCAACAGAGAATTAGAAGGAAAAGGTATAAGTAAGAGGCTGGGGTGCACCTATTACTCATTATGCTTTTGGATTAGCATTTTCTATTGCTCTTGAGCATTCAGTTTGGGGGTTTTTCTGTACAAACCCTTGGGAGCAACTCAGTGGTGAAATATCCACTCACCTTGTTCCACAGCTTGGTCTCGGGGATGAAAGACTCCTCCACACCATTCTAGTCTCAGGGCCAGTTTATCGAGGGAGGTTCGATCCATCTTATCCTGAGGGCCTAGGGCCATTCTGACAGTTGGGTTTTGTTTGCAGGGGCATGACCATCAGTTTGAGGGATTTTCTAGAGGGTTATCATCATTCTATATTTGTCTACATATTGGGACGTCGTGGAGCCATAGGGGACGTCCTGTGATTCAGTAAAACTCAGATCTAGGGAGATCTGCTTGAGATCTGAGCTTGAAACCTCTCCCACGGGATTCTCATAGCCTGATCTATATTCTTGGAGAGTTTTAGAGCATTTGGAGGCCTCCTTCCTTAGGGCCAAACCAGCTATGGTTTCAGTCATCTAGTGGGGCACCCCATTCAATGGGAAATTCAGATCTACGGAGATTGAGAGGGATCTTGGAGATTCAGGCACCTGGGTTATTCTTACCATTGCCCGATCTATATTCTGGGAGAGTTTTAGAGAATTTGGAGGCCTCCTTCATCAGGGCCGAACCAACTAGGGTTTCAGTCATCTAGTGGAGCACCCCATTCAGTGGGAAATTCAGATCTACGGAGATTGAGAGGGATCTTGGAGATTCAGGCACCTGGGTTATTCTTACCATCACCCGATATATCAATTGGCATATTTCTTAGGGTGATTGGACACTTTTGTCAGTAGGGCCAAGTTATTGAGGGTTTCAGCTTTCTATTGGAGCGTGGCATTCTTCAGCTGGAGAGTTTGGCATTCAAATCTACTTGTATTGATCTTCATTTCTTATTCGGCCTTTGGAGGCATTATTTTGTATTAGCGGGAGCATTTTGTAGCAGCTCATATCTATTGCTTGTACGACCATCTGAGGTTTATGAAAGATTGGTCATCTATTGTATTGATCTTACATTGCTCATAATAAAAAGGTCATATCTTTTCTTGTGCTTCTACATCTTGAATAAATTGTGATCTCCATGTGTTGATGAATCTTGTATGCACTTAATAACTCAATAAATTAGTAGTAGTTAGTGAGTCCAAGAAAGAATTTGGCTTGGGATCATTACACTTCCAACTCAAGGTTTTCATGCTTGCAGTCTTGAAAATGAAAATGAAAGGTAGGTGTGTGAAAGCAAAATATAATAGTGTCATTTTGTTTGAAGAATTGCGACAAGTATTGAGGGTTCAAAACCCTTGTGTGGGAAGCTTGTAAGGAAAAGAAAAAATTGCAAAATGGATGCCAACAATG
This sequence comes from Picea engelmannii, assembly GCA_009831015.1. Classification (NCBI taxonomy): domain Eukaryota; kingdom Viridiplantae; phylum Streptophyta; class Pinopsida; order Pinales; family Pinaceae; genus Picea; species Picea engelmannii. The sequence goes on from ML806683.1 coordinate 19,637, forward strand.
GTGACACACTGGTAGAAGCAGTTATCTCTGCCAAAAAAAAAAATCTAGATTAGGATAATGAGAATAATTCTAACTCAAAAACATCCAGAAAATTGTTTAAACATCATCATTAATCATAAAAAATTCCAGCTGTGCTTAAAAGATGAAAACTGATAACAGTCTTAATAAAAGCGAGTCATGATATTAAAGATAAAATCTCCAATACTGTTGACAGAGCCACTGCTACCAGCAGACATCCATAGCCTCGATAGGGTTTCCATTTAACCCACTTTGATATCTGTATCCTACCAAGAAGTTCCAGATCGGAATAAAGGACATTTTAATGGTCAAGAAATTTCATATTTGTGAATTTTCATATACTCGACATTGCTTCGCTACCAGTGGGCCTGTTCAGTACCCCGACAAAGTTTTCTTCGAGCCATGCATGCATTTACCCACTGCTAGCAGACCTGTTCAGTATCCCGGTGGGTTTACAAGCACTTCCCACAACTCTTTAATAATTTTTTTGGTTTTTAAAGATAAATAATTGAGCGGTGTGACGCCGAAAATTATGATATTTTGGACATATTTTTAGAGACCTTGAGAGAATTTTTTTTTAACTGTCCTTCATTAATATTAAGAGATGTTTTGTTTACAAAACTGACCTTCGAAGGTAGGGAGACATATTCTGAGTTATTCCCTTAAGGAACAGGGACAACGTAAGAAGAAAATGGATGATCATGACATGCTTCAATTACAAATTGAAATCAATAAACTTCTTACAAACAACAGGCTTTCCTTCTCATGGTTGTAAATTTCAGAAGCATATCACAATTGATGTTTAGACAACTTTTTAGCAGACATTTCAGAAAAAAAAAAAAAAAAAATTGTTTTCTTTGTCTGAACAGTTCATAATGCAGGTATGTGTATTTCAAAATCAAAAACTGATAAGCGTAGGTAGAAATCAAAACCAAAACAGCAAAAGAAAAGCAAACAAAAGAAAATATTTACACAATATACATAGGGTTGTCATCAAGTGAAATACCTTTTTAGATCTTGGCCATTCACCAAATAGGTGTCTGGCTATCCCTCTAGATTTTGTAATCAGAAAGAGTTGGGACACAATTTCTCAGCAATTAAAAACGGTCCTAGCCATAAGTTATGAAACTTCATGTGTTCTCCCTTTCCCTCATGTAGTTTGTCCCATTTCAAGACAAGGTCACCTACTTCGAAGTTCCTGTCAGAGGAAGAGTTGGAATCAAACCATCTTTTGACCACTAGTTGATGCTGATCTAACTTACGTTTTGCTTGAGCCCTAACCTCTTCTATTTTTATTAAAGCGTTAATTCAATTCTCCAAAAAGGGAGCAGTCTTCTTCTTGTATTTTCTATGATAGTTGTAGTGAGGGAAGAAGAATATGTGGTGGCAGAATTGCTTCTCTGCCATAGACGAGAAAGAAGGGAGAGTTACCCACAATAGTTTTTGGTGTTACTCTATCATCCCAGATTGCGTTTAACAGTGCATTATGCCAATTTTTGTGATTTTCAGATACCGTTCTCTTGATGATTTTAATTAGATTCTTATTAGTTGATTTTTCCAATCCATTTCCCTGAGGGTAGTAGCTAGCATAATATTTCAATTTAATTCCTTTTTCTAGAGCGAACTCACTCATCTCAAGAGATGAAAAATAATAAGTGTTATCAAATACTAAACAGTCAGGTATACCAAAATGAGTAATAATATTTGAACTTAAAAAGGCAGTTATTTGACTGGTATTTACGACTCTTAAGGGGGCTTCTTCAGACCACCTGGTGAAGTAATTTGTGGCTGTTATGATAAACTTATGTTGTTGTGAGGATGGTGGATTGATTGGACCTATAATATCAAGACCCCATTGCTGAAAAGAAGAGTCTACTGAAATAGGCTGCAAAGGAAACGCTGGTTTCTGTATCCGCCCAGATGCTTTTTGACAAATAATACACTTGCGACACAGGGCATGAGCATCTCTAAAAGTGTAGGCTAGTAATAACCTTCTCTTAAAACTTTATGGGCAGTGGTATCCCCACCAAAATTCCCACCAGCTTCTCCTGCGTGCAATTCTAGTAAGACCTTTTATGCTTCATCATTCTTAAGACAATGCATTAGTACTCCATCAAAATTTTGACGAAATAGAATACCATTAATCAATTGAAAGGAGGAAGATTTTAATCTTAAATCTCTTCTTTTAGTGGGATCCAGGTGACGGGGGGTTGACCCATGTTCAAGACAGAATTTTATATCATCATACCAGGGACTGACAGAGTTCTGTGCACAGCAGATTGAATTTTGATTGTGTTGTCCTGGGTTTGACATACCATTTTCTTCTTGTTGTCCTACCACTGAGTTAGCGACTAACTTACATATCCCTTGGCCTCTCACCATTTTTGCTGGGGTGATTTCTATGTCATACTCTTGTAAGGAGGTAACCCAGTTCGCCCTCTTTTCGCCTAGTTCTTTATGCACTAATAGATTTCTAACAGCTGGGTAAAGGACAATAATTTTCGTCCTTGATTTCAAAAGATAAGATCATAAGTGCTTGACTTCTTTAAAAGTAGCATAGGATTGCTGATCTACCACGGGGTAATTAAGTTTTGTGCCTTTGAAAGCAAATCTCATACAGGCAATTGGGACTTCATTGTTTTCAACGTTCTTTTGAGTTAGGACAACAGTGTAGGAGCAGTCAGAAGCAAATGTGTAGAGCGTGAGGTCTTGTGAAAATTCAGGGCTCATGAAAGAGGGAGCGTCTATTATGGCCTTTTTTATTGAATCAAAATCTTGGTTTTCTAAGGGTCCCCAATGATATTGTGTGTCCTTCTTAATTAAATTGTGTAAAGGTCTCACCATTTCTGAAAAACTGGGGACAAATCTCCTGACAAAGTTTATCTGGCCTAAGAAAGACTACATAGACTTTTTGGATGAGGGAGGGGGGAGTTTTGACATGACTTGATTCCTTTTAGGGTTGATAATCATCCCTTTTCTTGACACAATAAATCCTAAGAGCTTACCTTGTTCTACTGCGAAGATATATTTTTTAGGATTCAAGGAAATGTCGTACTTACGACATCGTTGTAGAATGACTCTTAAATGAGCTAGATGATCAGTTTTGTTTTTCGTAAAGGTAGTAACATCATCTAGGTAAAATACAATATATTGATTTATTAAGCCTTGGAAAGCGATGTCCATCGCTCTCTGGAAAGTAGCACCGGCATTAATGAGTCCAAAGGGCATTTTCCTATAAGCGTAGGTGCCCCATGGAGTGCAGAAGGTAGTTTTAAGTTGGTCTGGAGGAGACATCAGGACTTGGTTGTACCCTAAAAAACCATCCAATAAGGATATTCTTTCAAAGCCAGATACATGTTAAAGTTTTTGTTCCATGGGTGGGATAGGTTAGTTGTCTTTATCAGACGCTCTATTAAGGTTTCAGAAATTGACGCATAGTCGGATTTCACCACTCTTCTTCCTGACAGGGACAAGGTTAGAAACCCATTGCATGTGCCTAACTGGGAAAATTATCTTAGCATTTAGGATTTTATTTAATTCTTTTTTGACGGTCGGTTCGAGCTTAGGGTGCATTTTTCTTAACTTTTGTTGGAACGGCAAGGTTTGGGGTTTCATAGGAATGATGTGTTGTATGATGTTAGGGTCAAAAGTTTTAAGGTCATCATACATCCATGAAAAAACATCTTTGAATTACTTAAACAATTTAATAAATGTGGTTTTCTCTTGTTCAGAACACCCCACCCCTAAATTAATGCACTGTGGATTGTCATTAGTTCCCAAGTTTACTTTTTCATACGATAAAGAGGAACTATTTGTTTCAGAGTTGACCGATTTTTTTAATTTGTCTTGAAGATCGTAAATTTTTTCTAATCTAACTACAGATTTAGGGATAGAATTTACCATGTCCGATGAATATTCAGGAGATCTCGGATCTGGTATTACTGTGAAATCGTGTAGATTTTCGTCATGAGTGCATTCGTCGATCACTGCTCCTTGGAAAGTTTCTTCCATATGCAGGAAATTGATAATTTTTTGATCGTCGTCGAAGACTCTCCAATTCGTAATGTTGTCAGGAACGGATGGCCTGAACAACAATTCGACGGAGAATGCATTCGGGGACAAGCCTTCTGCAGGAAAGAGTTTGGAAGCTACGCTAGCTAATAAATCAGCTTTAGAATTATTCAATCTAGGAATAGAATTTATGTTGAAAGCAGAAAACTTATTCATTAAATTCCATACCTCAGATTGATAGCTTTTAAGATGCGGAGACAGATAGTGGATAGAATCTCTTACCTATCTAACCATGATTTCTGAATCGCCAAAGACAGTCAAATTTTGAATGTTCATATCTAAATCTTTTCTGAGGCCCTGCAATAAAGCCTCATATTCTGATGTGTTGTTTGTACATTCAAACTCTAACCTACATGCAATCAGGGTTTTTTTACCTATGGGATTAATAATAATGCAACCCGCACTAGCTCCTTCCTTGGACTTTGACCCGTCAAAGTAAAGAGACCAAATTTGATTTTTATCGGGTGCATGAGACCATTGTGTAGAAATTGTTGGCTGCATATATGCTACAATCTCGGACTGTTGTTCTGGATTAATGATAGCTGAAGTCTCAGCCATGAAATTGCCGAAAAAGGTATCCATCCCTTGTATTTTGGGTGAATCGGCAGAAGGTGTAAATGGTTCATTGGATCATTTAAATATGTGACTGTGAGCTTTAGGTAGCGTTCACGATTTACCTTGATTTTGTTGGGCTTGCCATTCTCGGGAAGCCACAAGTGAGACTAATCTGTTGCAAAATAGCCGTGTAGCTACTCTGACCAGTCTCTGATTAGAAACAAACCATAAACTTATGGAATATCCACAACAATAATATCAATCACTTGATGAACTTTGGGGTTAGACGATAATCTTATAATCACATTCCTTAATTCGCCTATAACTTTAACACTAGTTCGATCAAGTTGGATGATCTTTAAGGTGGATGGTTCAACTTCAGCATTAATATTCTGACACACAAACCATGGCATTACATTCGATGATGCTCCTGAATCTACCATACAATTGTGCACATTTTTATTAAATATTTAGAAAGTTAAAAAAAAAGGAGGTACATTTCTGCGAGTACTAATGGTGGAAGGTTGTGGCTTTTTACTCGCAGCCTCTAAAGATAATTTATCTACATTTGTTACATTATTTACAGGAAGGCCTCCCTTCTCGTGAGGATCAGAATTTTTCTTAGAAGAAGCCTTCTCAGGAACTTTTGTGTTGTTCTGAAAAACTTTGTTACTGCTTGGATTACCGTTTTTGCTATTCTCTACAATATTTTGTAACATTTTTTGTAGCAGAAATGGAAATTTTAATAATTCATAAACATAAATGTTAGCCCTTAACTTTTTTAGATCTTCAACTAAATCATAATCTAAGTTTGGGTTTGCATGACTTTGTTTATTCTCAACTAGTTTAGATTGTTTTGGGGGAAAAGTCGTAGTGTTTTCAGAAGAAGGTTTGTATGTTGTCTTACTCCTAGTATTGTAGGGATGTACTGTCTCGAAATTAGCTTGAAAAATGCTATCCGAGAAGTGTCCAAAAATGTTCGCAGAATATTCTTCTTCTTCAACTGTCTCTTGTTCAACTACTTCCTCAGGGATCTCAAGGGGCATCAAGTTATCCTGGGCTTCTAGAATTGTTTGAATGGCGAATTGTAGGCTTTCTAGATTTAGGCCCTCGGTATTTGAATTAGGTCGGTTGGTGGGAAAAGGCTTCCTAAACGGGGGTTTGTAAGGCCATTTGCTTGAAGAATCTTCTTCAGCCATCCTTTTCAAATCTATAACTTGATTTGACAGTTTTTGAACGACTTTTGTTAAGTTTTCTAAATCTGAGCTTTCAGGTTGTTTTTTATTTTGAGCAGGTCTAGGGAGGATTTCGATTTTATTTTTGGAAGATGAACTAGTCTCTGTTTCATTGCTAGTAGTGTCTTTTAAACTAAGGATGTCTTTCTCAATCTGACTGGCCTCTTCGAAGGCCTCTAACAACGTGGCTTTCTTAGATCGCTTTACCCAAATGGCTATACTTTGATGCAAGGCTTTAGTATAGTATGCTATGATAAGATTCTCAAAAGGCATCAAATCTGTAGGGATTCGATTCTTTAGCGTTAAGAATCTTTGGTTAAAGTCTTTGATTTTTTCTTTGGGGTTCATTATTAAACTAGAAATCTCCATGACTAGAACTTTTGGGGACTTTTCCTCTCCAAACTTCTCAAGAAAGCAGGACTCAAACTTCTCCCATGACACGATCGTATGGGGATGCTGGGAAAAGTACCAGGTAGAGGCATTTCCCTTGAAAGTATAAGGGAACAACCTACAGACTACATATTCATGCTCAACATTACGAAGTCTAATGGCTAACATAAACTTTTTAATGTGATCTTCGGCGATTTTTTTAGAGTCAGGGTCAAACTTGGGGAGCCACTTCTCCGGATGTTTGGGTAAGGTATGTTGAGGCCCAGGTACGGCTACTGCATCTTGTTCGAGCCAGGATTTGGCAAGATTGTTATGGTTGGACATTGGTGTGGGCAGTGTGGAAGGTTGGGAAGAACTTCCTTCGTCAGAAGAGTCTTCTCCAGAAGAAGAAGGGGGTGATGGAGGTGGTGAGGGTGGTATTCCAGATCCTCCTATAGTAGGAGTGAGGGTTGGATCTGTAGGGTTTAAAGGGAGGTTAGTGCCTCCAATTTGTTCTCTGATATCAGAGAAATATAATGGTTGGTCCAAAGTTCAATTTGGTTGTCTTAAATGGGTGAAGGCACTATGTGTTCTTATGAGAGATTGTCGGACAATCTCTTGTACGACACCACCTGTAGGATTTGGGGTTACTGGTTCAACTGCGATACGTAGATCGTTGTTTGATGTGGTTGTTGTTTGAGGGACGATGTTGTCATTTGGATGACTTATTGTCACTATAGGTTAGCGGTTGGGTGGTGGAGGAGTCTTACGACCACCTCGTGCCATTAATAATTTTCAGGCCCTCCTTCTAGCGCCATTTGTTGACGGGCAAATTTGACCGCTCGTCAACTGGAGGGGTGGATCCGGTCCGGGGTTGTCTAAATAACCCAATCCGCTTGGATTACTCCACTCCGACAGGTTTCGAGGCTCCGTTAGCTGATCTAAGTTCTAGGAAAGTGAAAGAAAAACTAAACTAAAGAAACTAATCTAAGTGAAAAACAACTACTGCAAACTATATACAAATCGAAAGCTATATATACAGTTTACTAACTAATATTATAAAACAATAATTCTACTTATTAAATGTTTAGTTATCAATATAATTAAATCTTGATTATATATACAACATTTACAAAATACAAATTTTGATCGAAATCTGCAAAATCATCTAGGAATTGTCTTACGACAACGAAGCTATTATTTTTTATTTTTTTATAATTTTTATGAGAAAGAAATAAAATGACAACTATCTAAGCTAAGCAATAAAATAACAATCCTAACTGTAAATATGAACTATAGAGATGAACAGTGAGACGTGTTCATATTACAAGAAATTTATATATTAACTAAACTAATTAAATAACACTAACAGACTGACATGTAGTAGCGCTTCCTATTTGTCCTGTGCACAGTATTCGATTTAGTTGTTTGATGGGGGAAACTCACACCAGATTTTCCAAAAGCTTCTCGTAAACAGGAAGCAACGACACTCTTGAATACGAATGACAGAACAAACAAGACATATATAAACAACAATTTTATATTTTACAAATAATCACATCAAGATAAATCCTTCTGCAAAAATTTGTACATAACTACTCATTCAACAAAGAAGGTTAGCCTTCTGTTCATTAAATTAAAACAGGGTAATTGCTGTAAAAAAAATGAGATACATCAAATATGGACAATACTTAAAACATATCGCATCAACCTGTAACAAATCTTGATATCTTAAGTAGTCAATAATTTGATTACTAATTGAAATGCACAAAAACTTGAACAAAAGTAAGATAAATTGAAGCTAAAGCCGTACAAAAAATCCACTTTCATTCGAGTCTGTAAAATCATCAGTCCATAGTCTCTGTTCTCCCAACAATGATGGATTGTTTACAAAAAATAATAAGTATATAATGTTCACAGGATGAAACCTTCCTTGTGGAAATTATCAAAACTGTTTGCACAAAATATGGGAACAATCTCCTCGATTCCTATTTCTACCTAAGACTAACAACCTAATCCCAAAACTGTGTAACAAAAAGCATGTTATAAGATGCCATTATCAATACAACTCCCATTGAAATTCGTGTGTACCTTTAGATGCACAAAAATAAACAATTTTAGATTGTGTTTAATTCTAAAATCAACATAAATTCAAATTTTATGACTAGCTACAGAATCTCACAATTTTGTAGCTAGTTATTATTTGCAAACGGAATCATATTGAATCAATTCAATCAAATTAGAAATGTATCAGATTTATCAAACAACTCATTTATACTAATTCAAAGCCAACAAAATCTTTTATGCTAATTCAAAACAAACAGAATCGTTTATGCTAATTCAAAACAAATAGATTCGTTCTAAAATCATTGTTGAAATATCATACCTTGGTTTTAGGCATACGATTCCATTAGTCTATTTTTGAATTAACAATGGAAGTGGTTGCCTCTACATTTTTGAACAAGACGGAGCCTATGGTATTTTCCCTCTTATCATAAGCTTGCAGTCTGTCATTTTCCTTGGTTAACACAGTCACCCGGTCCTCCAAGGACTTGATTCGGGATTTCAACAGAGGGACATCTATATAGTGTCTTTCAAGCCAAGAGTTGCATTCAGTGCACTGTGGTTGATCAGGCCAAGTAACTATAGGTGAGGGACCTTTTAAATTACCAGGGGTTCCACTGTCAAACATGATCCCAGGGAAGTTGGGGTCATATTTAAGGAACAGAGGGAGATTGGATACGTAGTCATAGGGTTCAACAGAATAGAGTCTGTGTGAGTATGGGTACTCCTTGGTCAGAAATCGCTCAATCTCAGAATCTAAATCTTCACTCAAAACAATTGGCTTCTAGTCTATATTTTGTTTGGTTTTATTACGAGCACACCTAGATACCCATCGCGCAACCTTCTTACCCTTGCTATTGACATCGGTATTACCCTTGCCCTTTTTTCTTCCAGGCCTCTTAACAGGCTTAGCATTGTCTTTCGAGCATCGGTAAGGCAGGGTGTCAGGTAGGTCAGCGTTCAGGTAGGTGGAGGGTTCAATAGTGGGTAAGAGTGTACGAGGGGGCACGACAGGCTCGAAAAGGGTTTCGGTGACCACTGTCTTGTCCACTTGACCAAAATCAGGAGTGGCAAAACCATTCCTCAACAAGAAAGCTTCCCAACAATCTCCACTCAACCTCAAATCATGGTCTATGATAAATTTTATCAAACAATGGTGGAAGAGGCTGGAGTCAGCCTTCTGCCTCTTAAATCATTTGGCCATTTTATACAAGCTACGAAGGAGGAAATGAGGCATATTCAAAGGAAAATCTATGAAACTCATAAGCAGTCATAGGTGGTATAGGAACACTAAACCATATCTACCTTCGCATGTAACGAATTGCTTAATAATGGCCAACAAATCATGCCATTGAGATTTAAGGGTTGTAACCGGCATACCTTTGTCAAAAATGATAATTTTCCTTGAGGTAAACAGGAGCGGCCATCGCACTTCATCCACCTTTGAATTCTTAAACCATTTATGCCCCTTAGCTGGCAAACCAGTGGCTGAGTTGAGGAATTCCTCGTTCAATTCGAGTTGGATGTCCCCAAATTTGGCCCTGCATCCATCAAATGTGAGGGAAAATTGTTGAGCGACTGTGAGGTTGAAACCCTCGAACTTCTCAATGAAAACTAACCATCCGTTCCTCTCTAGGTCCTCTCGGGTGTTATCAAATAACAACAACGTTTGGACGTCGTTATGTTCTATGTGCACTACAGGAGCCACAACACAAAGTTAATAGGGTAATCGGTGAGGGGGTTTGACAGGGTAGACACAGAACTAATTTCCCACAGTCTTTCCAAAACAAGCAGAGGCAGCTCGAGGTGCTAAGCAGATGTTAATGCTTATGCATGCAAGGGTGGTGGAGTGAATTGAAACCATGCAAAACTATCATGTTGGCATGTACAATTGACGGTGCCTTGGTAACAGTTTCATTCAAATCACAATCCAAAGCATTGTAAACCAAAATTCAAATGGATTACCATTGAAAACCATGACAAGTCGAACCGAATGTTCGAACAAACAATAGAATTTGTATGATTTAAAACAAAACAACATGTCGAATATTGCACCAAATATTTAATCACAAAGTTAATGCGTTCTATGAAACCATTACACCAAGGATTTAATCAAAGACACCAAAAATCATTGCATCACGAACTTATAAATTGAAACCATATTAACAAAAATGCAAAGTGAATAAGGTTTGGTGTTTTGAAAAATGTATGACCTTTAGAGGTGAAAAAATTTATGACCACATGAACAAAGAGATTCATAATAATCCAAAGATGATTTTAATGCCATCAACATGAATTCCAACTCAAGGTTTGCACGCTTGCAGTCGTGAAAATGAAAATGAAAGGTAGGTGTGCAAAAGCGAAAGATAATAGTGTTGTTTTGTTTGAAGAATTGCGACGAGTATTGAGGGTTCAAAACCCTTGTGTGGGAAGCTTGTAAGGAAAAGACAAAATTGCAAAATGGCTGCCAACAGACTCTCAAACTTGCCTAAAAACCTTATTACCAAAAAACAAAGGAAAAAAAATTTAATGAAAAAGAAAGCTATGTTTATCAAACCTAAGATATAGACTACTATGATAGAAACCCAGACTAAATCAAGAAAATCCCTGAGAGGTGTGACTCTTGACAAGGAAGAGGATGACTGAATCTTCTTAAAAAAAAAAAAAAACTCAATAGCTATGCTACTGGCAGTTCAACAACCAACGTATGTATGTGGGATGTGCAAGGTCAGGGTGTGTGTGCACACATGCAGGCCCACTACAAGCCGCATGCACCTCTACAACTCCTCAAAAAAAAATAAAAAAAAATAAAGCACTGGTACTGAGAAATAAAATCCCTTGAATCCACAGAAACTTACTTTGATAGAAAAAGATGAAAGGAAAAAGATAATATGAGGTTATACCTAGGCTACAGACTGCAACAACAAAGACCATAACTAGATCCAGAAAACCCCTAAGAAGGATCACTTCTGACAGGGAAGAGGATGACTTCCTCTCTTTAAAAACAAATTTATGGACTCAAACACGCTACTGATCCTTCAGCAGCCAGCAGATGTACACAGTCTGTGTAAAGTCAGGGTGTGTGCATATGTGTGCATGCCTTATACAGACCATGTATGCCTATGTAGCTTCCCAGAAAAGAAAAAAAAGTCAAGTGAAGAAAGAAATGAGTACTGGTATGGAAGACCATAATCCATGCTAGCTCAGACTCTTGTAGAAACTTAGAAAAAAGGTAATAAAACCAATTTAAAAAAAAACCCAAAAAAGTATCCCCAAAAACCCTAAAGATCTCCCTAGTATGGTCGCCAATTCTGTTGTGGGTGGGAAATCCCCCTACAAAATTCCGACATTCTATTTGTGGGGTTATGGACAAAATTGTCCATACTGTTGAAAAATAGAGGAAATTAAAAAAAGAAAATTCATATTGCCCGATAACGTCGGTATTGCCACATTGACATCTCTCTTTCCACATTAACATCGCTCTTGTCACGTTTCCATCTCTCTTGCCACGTTTTCCACCTAGTCGTCTCTCTTGCCACGTTTGTGACATAATCGTCTCTCTTGCCACGTTTGTGTCCACATCCTAGAAGTCTATAATAGTATCTAATATTAGTGGAATCCAATGTAAAGATAATGACCAATCTATTGCATATAATAAATGAACAATTATTTTCAACATTCCCTAAGGCCTTCTATAATGTTAATATTAATATTACTCATAAGGTGCACTATCAAGCTTGAGCAAAGTAGAGCTTTCCATTGTGAAATCCAAGAAGGTCATAACCTTATTTGAATGCATTGTTGAGTTTTCCACCACTTTTTAGGAACACCATGGAAATAAATCACCCACTAATAAGAAATTGTTCCTTTCATCCTCCAACGATCCACAATATGGGGACCTCGTACTTCTATATTTCCTAACCCTTAGCACCATTTTCACAGTTGGATTTATGTTTTTTCTCTTATTTACATGGTTTCCATTGTTTCTTGGGTGTAGGAATTTGAACACGTTATCATTTGGATTCAAGATCATTCACCTTCTTTTCATGGACTTCTATAATAATTTGTCTAAGCCATCATATAGGTTTAATATTTCCCTCCACATATTCATATTTAAACCTTTTTTCCAATTCAATCACCTTAGGGTCCACCTTGGTTGGACATTGGTACTTTGACACCTATTTTAACACTTGTCCAATGTTAGA
>ML806683.1:33521-46897 GCA_009831015.1 Picea engelmannii
TTTACCATTATAGAAAACATTAAGATTTTATTCGTCGTCTTGTGTGTAGGTTTATTTCAAGACTGTTTCCCTTCTCCTTCTCTTTCAACTCAACCTAAAGCTTTGAATATCTTGAAAGGAATGTCTCACATGTATAATACTTTTTGTTTCCTCTTAAACTTTAGTTTTCCATCATTTTCTTGTTTGTTTGAGAGGGTAGAATAGGTAATTCTTTTATCGTTGTTCCTTATCATATCAATCCACTATTGTGGAATGGTTTCTACCCACTATGCTAAAATTTTCCTATGACAAAATGGTGAGTCCATGAGGGGAGGATTTTTGAATTTCTTCCTTCTTTGATTGATTATTAGGGATTTTTTGGTTTTTTAACCTTTTGTATGCTTGTCAACATTTTTTTTTCAAAAATCCACATTAGTTCTATGCATGATTGCCTTCCCTTTTGTGTTTTTAATTTTTCTAATTTTTTCTTTAGTTTCATGTATGTTTGCCCCTTTTTCGTGTAATTTCATGAGGTTTTATAGGGAAGCACACACTGTTATTTTTTTTCAATATGCATGTTCATTATTTATCCCCATTGATACAATTTCATGTATGGAAACTATTTTTCTACACAATTTCATTATTGTAAAGCATTTTCCCACATATTTTTGGTTTTTTGGGCTTACAAAATAGGGTTAAAGATTTTTTTTTTCATAGTGGTTTTGAGCCTTCTATATGTATTGCCTATCGATAATAGTTTTCTTATTTTCTATAATGAAAGGAAGAAAGGGAAAGGGAAAATAACATCTATAGGTTTTCATGCCTTTTTCCATTTTTGAATTTCATTTTTTACAACACTTAATTTTTTGCATTTGTGTATTATTAAGTATGAAAGGCACAACCCGTCACTAAATAACAACCCTAAAATTAATCTAGATTATAAAAGGAATTAAAAATTTATATTTTGGGTCTAGTACACCAACATTAGCCTTAATATAGAGCCTTTGTGTTAGGTTTGGGTAGTCATTTCAAAATCCCTACGACTATTTAAATTGGAAACTTAAAAGTTGAATAACTAGTTTTAAAGTCCTTCGTAACATTTGTGATTTCTCGAGAAGACCTTCATAAGGGTGTACAATAGAAGGGGAAATCATTGTGAATTGGATATCACTAGAACTACCCCTTATCCACACAATGGACTTAAGAAACACCTAGTTAACTCAATTATAGTGTTTTACTATAATTTGGGTCAACATCAACTGGCACACTAGGCCTTGGTAACTTCATTCCCAAAGCCAAAAAAATATGAAAGGAAACCTTAGTGGCCCTTTATTTTACTTATAAACACAAGTAAACTCACTTGTGGGATTATGGAAAGGTACCCTTGAAAAATTCCCTTAATGACCCCCATTGGTTTCCAACAACTTTGGTGGTAATGTTTTGTGGAAATTGAAACTATATGGTAATGTTCAATAGTTGAATGGGTAGAAGGAGGCTGCAATTTCATGTTAAGAGGTATGCAATGATAATACTCATGCCCATTCATGAAAATACTTGTGCCCATTCATGAAAATACTTTTATGCTCACCCATTCATGAAATCGCACCCATTCACAAGCAGAGATAGTTGAGAGCTCGAGCTTAGGGTTAGAGAGAGATTGCGGAGGGCACATGGAGAGAGCTCACAAGCTGCACGGTTAGAGAGATCTCGCAGAGGGCACTGGGAGAGAAATCTCACAAAGGGCACTGACTAGGAGAGAGAAATCGTGAAGAGATATCAATGCTCTGTTCAGTAACATATTCAGGGAAGCTCTGTTCAACAACATATTTAGGGTAGCCCCTTGCTTTTCTAGCATATTTATGTACTTCGACAACACGTTTTCTATACTTTGGCAACATAAGTCACTAGTGGATTAGGTAACATCAAATATGTTGATGGAAACCTTATACATATGAAATTGGTCATGCAAATGTTGCATGAGCACTGAAAAGAAATTGGATAACAATTCCTTCAACCATGCTTTGGTATCATAAGTTGAGATATTTATGATGTTTGAATACATTTATATGAAAGATACTCAGGGGGGGTATGGTAAAGGTAATAAATATTGGACATATAAAGAATGTTCAAAATCTATTAATGCATTGATCATATGAAAAATGTCATGTCATTTCGTGTTGGTTATGAGGTAATCACCAAGGAAAGTTAGGACTTATGATCATGTTGTGAAAGTGAATGGCATATAATATAGCCACGTGTGAGGCTATAGTGTTGTTGGATTTAAGAAGGATATATTTATACACAAGTATCCAATGGTATACCCACTTGTATTGGTGTCCTAGACTATAACCTTCTTTCCAACATTGAAGAGAATTGAAAAACATACTCCTAGTGTTGAGTTTTGGATAAAAATGAAGGTGTCTAGATGGTCGAAAAAACATTGGGGGGTGGCTAGATGATGTGTTTAGGCATCAACTAATCGAACCAACTCATAATGGTGGATTGATTGACATGATAATGTTCTATTCTATGTAATGTAAGGATTCATCACATGAAAACAAAATTAATTAATTAATAGTGATAATAATAAATAAAAAATAATGCCAATAATGCCAATAAACTTAGTGGGAGGAAGGTTGGTGGGAGGGAGGTACCTCACAAAAGTCAGCAAAAACCAGTCTCGATTCCCCATACATCATTCATTTGTTGCTTAGGGCATGTTCATATAGAAAAACTCAATTCGACAGAGGCAGAGGAGAAAACTACCTAGCAAGCACCACCCGCACCACTAGTCGTTGTTTTGATTTACCACATTTATCCCAAAGCAGCATTGCATATGATGGAGTATTCGAGTAGCCCCACTTGACTGTGAGTTAAAGAATAGTGACCAGACTTGGTAGTTGTGGAGTTGAGTCGTTAGCCATGGATTGAGGGTTTATAGAGCTCGCTACTGGTTGTCCAAGTGGTGGTGGATTTATTTACAAAGGTTTGGCATAGCCATCAATGTTAGCTACAAAACTGGCGATTGGCGTCAAGTCGTAGCCCCATCTGACAAAGGCAAAAGCAGTGGAGATATTCAAGGGAAGTAAATTGAATCCATGTGTTGGCAGTAAGACCAATAATTTGTACCAATGGTAGATTAGATTGTGGAATCATAGTATTAATGAAAGAAAACCATTAACTTTGCATACATACTAGTATTGAAAACCCTCAAAGGTGATGTTGAAAAAATTAATTGGGTCATTTGGTTACTTCTCCATAAGGACTAATACATTTGGGTCAAATAATTCCTCCATTAACATCATCATCATCATCATTTTCATCATCATCGTCGTCAGTGTCATCTTCATTGTCATTGCAATCATAGCTTCATAAAACTATGACCTCTAGGGAGTAAACTCATGTTCTTAACCATTACGCCCTCAATATAATATATTAATTATATTATTATATAAAATATATAATATATATATAAAAAAAACATATATTAATTACTACATCGAAAGGCGTACACCTATTGGCATTGGGCACATTTAATGATCTTTTAACCTTAAATCTTAATCTTATGACAAACAATTGAAGATGTTGGCATATTCTTTGTCGTCCTCCCAAATCAATGAATGAGATTTACTGTTGATAACTTCCTTGCATTTATAAATGCATGCATTAACATGGTTACTTTTTCACATTTACATAATCATATTAAGAAATTACTGTAAGGCTATATGCTTGCCACGTTAATATGATTAACAAGAATTAATATCTATGTAGCATTTTATTGCCAGGTTTTGATGATTAGCAGGAAATACCTCAAATGGATTGCACGTATAGTTGCTGGGATGTGAACTATGGCCACGTTTGGCCTGCTTGGGATATGAACCGTGGCCATGTTTTGCCTGCATTCAATTTATGGATAGATATTTTTCTAGCATTTCAGTTTAAATCCATCTTTAGTTAATGCAAATCGATATTTTTCTGGTGTTTCAGTTAAAAGCAGTCTTTAGCTTGCATTCAATTTATGGATCGATATTGAAAGGGGGAAGGTGGGTCTTCAAAATTAGGTAGTGGTAGCCCAAACAACAGTGAGGGAGTAAAAATTCAGAAATTGCATCTTTCACACATGATGTCACAACTTTCTCTTTGAGAGGCCACTCTGCTATTCTGAATTTTCCCAACTTCTTTCAATTCCTCACTCCTACGTTTTTCTCAAAGACATCAAAGCTGCCACAACAACATCAAAATTTAATTATGAACTCACCCAATCAGAAACCAGGATGACACGGTCAACGTACAGATCGATCAGAATGAAATTGATGAATCTCCATCGATCACAGCCAGTAACGGAATGTGTTGGTGGTTATATATCTTCTGAAGAATTAAGGTCAAAGCAGTCTATGATCAGTCCCATTGTTGAGATCAATCAGTTGCGATGCAAAAGTGTGAGAATGAAACTTAAACATAACTTGATTGAATATCCTCTTTAATATTGTTGCAATCAATTACTTATTCTGTAGCTATTAAGAGAATAATTCTCTAGGTTAGAGCGATATGGAAATGACAATAGCATCTACACGATTAGTAATATTGATTGCCATGCTTATGGTGGTCACGATGGTCAGTGAAAGTTCGGCTTCTAGGCCACTACAATTGAAATTCATATTTTGGGGAGATGAAATGGAAAATAATAATAATATTAAGATGAAGAATGGGTGGTTTGAATCCTTTGGGGCCTCATATCTCTGTCAGGCCCCTCTAATTGTCAAAACTTTAGGTCTCCCGGTGGGGAGGTTCTTGTCTAGTCAACTAGATTAATGCAGTGGGGATTAATGCGTTGGGATTAATGCATTAATGGATCGGTCGATTGGAATTACAAGAGTTGTTGATACTTCAGATCCGACTGTTAAAAGTAGAAATTCCGATACGTAGAATTGTAGACACGGAATGGAAACCATACATATATCCAAAACAGAAGGACCAGGGAAAGATTTATAATAGACAAGATTGCCCAAATCATGAAAAGAAAAAGGTTTCAGAGACCATGCAAGACCATGCAACTGATCATCTAATTTGGTCTGAAAGCAATAATTTTTTTATATTTATGTTTTTACTGTGATTGTGCAGTTGTTTTTTCTAACTATTTGTTATGTGAGCATAATAAATGTTTTTTTTTTTAATATTAAGTTTGTGTAACAATGATATTATTATAGTGTTGCTTAAGACCATGCCCATGTGTGAATTAATATTGTTTCAATATATTTGTGTTTCAAATTGTATCTACTTCATATTCCACTTTGACCAACGTTAATTTTAATCCTACAACAGGTGGACCCGCACCCAATCCTACAACGGTATAATACATTGGAGCTCTAAGCCCTAATAAAAATTATGTAAACGCAAGCATTCAAGAAGTTATTGTACATGTTTATGTTAATAAGTGTAAATTTCAGGTGAAACTATATATCATACTATTTCATTTTAAATTTTTAATTAAAATTTCTACTAAAATTAGGGTTTGTTTGTAACTTTAATATATTAATTAAAGTTTATTTGTAAATGAAATATGCCAAGAGAGAATTATTTGCAAATGAAATATATATTTTGGCAGCCACAGCCACAATTATGTGGCTGTGCTAGTATATATTATAAACAAAAAAAAAATAGCAAACAAAACCTGACCACTATTGAAAACCCTTGCCGCCCAAATTTGAAAACCTCGAATAAACAAAACCCCACCCAAGAACAGTGTTGCACCCAAATGTCAGAACACACACTAAAAAAACTCATCCGACCCTGATCGACAACAAGATGGTACAGAGGAGATCACCCCACAGGAGAAAGAAGGAGCCCACATCTCTTGACCATCTCGACACTCTATAAACAGGGCCACTTCAGCGAGGCTTTAGGTGTTCTGGGTATCACAGGTAAACGTTTAGACTACTCTATGTATATTTGTCTTCTGTAGGGATGTATTCAAATAAATTCCCTACCATAGGGTAAGTTGATCCATTCCCACATCAACCAAAGCAGATTTATAGGAGACGTTGGGTTTTATGAGGACTGTATACGAATGAAACCAATGACTAGAATGGAATTTCCGTAGGAATACACTACTTCATTGTTTGACCAAAATACTAAAATCTTCGAATGGTGCATTCATTGAAGTATGGTTTCATTGAAAATGTAATAGTGTCCTCTATCTCAATCTGTTCCAGAGCCTGGAAATTGTTTCAGTCTTGGTGACCCAAAGAGGTCGTGCACCACAAATGGCCTTTATAAGGAAAGCCTTTAAGATTGTATTATGTACATTTCATGGATTTGTTTTTAGCATTTTCTACTCTCTTTACTACAAAGTGGATTATACAAGAGTTTCACAGTACAAGTACACCAATTTGGTACTGGTACGATAGCCTGATGACCCATCCTGCTTTCCAGTTCACGGTCCAATCTGCCTATATAAATATGCATTTATATGATAAATTCTCTTCAAGGCACCATAGAAACTAAAATGGTGAAGTTTTTTCCTCACTTGATAAGGTTCACTAATTACAATGTCTAACCTGGTAGGGCCATCTGGTGAGGCATGCAATAGAGGCATCTAGCCCAGGGATTAGACCTTGAGACCTCTTGCATGAAGCTCAAAGTACTTAACGACTTGAGCTAGCCTGCCAGGCTATTTCATGTTTCAATGTTAGTTGATTATGTTAAATTAGTAGTAACTTCTATTCCCAATGATATCATATTCTCAATAAAATCATGACATGGAAAAGTGGTATATCTAGTCATAGGTTTTGTATGTATTATTCATAGTCCATTTTTCCATTTTCTAAATGTTTCTCTGAAATTTTCTACAATCGATTATACATGAATATTTGTGATTTTTATTTAATCTAGCTAACCCGAAGAATCTATGAGAAGGATTGTGATTTATTCAATCTACAAGTTTCATGTCTGTCTCAGTTATGCTGGGATCCTTATGACCTTGGAATTGTGGCAAATTTGTTATGGACATTAAGGCTGAAAATTCTATGGAATTAAATTTCCTATTATTAGTTTTCCTACTGTTACTGTATATATTGCCTGGTAAAAATGTGAATTTTGGACCGTTCTGGTACATATTTGCAGACCAAAAACAAATCTTAAATTGATCCATTTGGATTTGTTTTTGATATGCCAAGTCGTACCCAAAATGGATCCAGGGAAGATCTGGTACTGGTAGTTTAGGGGGGAGGTTGATCAAATTCCAATGCAACTATGGATGAAACTAACCTCCCAAGCCATTGTTAGAGCATGGTTTCCTAATGATCATATAGCTATGTTTGAGGTCTGATCTTTCCCATCTCACAAGGAAAATCATTTTGACCAAAGAACATATACATCACCTTTCCTTTTCTATTTTGGGAGTGGTGCATCTGGTTTCCACTTCCAACTTCTTTTTTATGGTCAAAGGTTGAGTTTTCACAACAGTTATGTTACCTTCCACATGTCCTATAAACATTCATAAGAAAAATATATAATGGGGGTTGATGAAACTGTCTTGTAGAGGAAGAAGGTTTGAAGTGGGCACCAACAAGTAGAAATCCCAATAGAGTTTCATACGTTGTTATAATTGTAATGATAATTGGACGTTCCATAGCTTAGGCATACTATTGTTAAATCAATTGCTTTGTTCTCGATTCTACATTTGATAGCCTTATTTTATTTTTATGTTATGAATCCTAAGATCATGTCTAGTAGGATGGTCTTCCCTTTACACTGAATATGGAGATGCCTTTTAAAAATTATTCATATATTTTATTTTTAATCAAAAAGAAATAGAATACTAATTTTAAATTTATCAAGAGTTGACAGACCAAGGTTTCTTGTTGTTGGGCCACTTGGGTTGTATCATGAATTTCATGAGAAGGTATCCATATAATAATTTCACACTCTAAACTTATTGGTATGAACCGAAGGAAATAGAGATGATTTTGCTTTGAGTCTTAGCTTAGTATCTTAGAATTGCATTTATGAATATTTCCATCAAAGATTGGTTGGCATATCTGTTATTCTACCCATTTGATATTAATGATTCCAATCAGGGCCCAAGTTATCTGGGATGAAAGAAACTTAGAAGAAATAGAGGCCAAAAAACCTACAAGGAAGAAAATCGATGAGCCTAAAACTCCATTCCATCAGCCAAATTACAGCGATGGTAAATGTGCAGGTGTATTTTTATTTTCATGTATACAAACCTGAAGGATTCAAATAGTTGCTTGTTATTGATTGAAGTGAATATTCTTTCTAGGATCTATATCACTGTTTTCAGATAGAGAAATGTACCCAATTGATGTTGCACATGAAGAAGCAATATGATCTGCCTTGAGCCAAGTTTCATCCTCAAGTAGAGAACGGAGAAAACGAAGTAGTGAGTGGACATCATCTGAAGAAGAGACATATGCAATGGACCAGGATGGAGAAGGTTGGGATCTCTACCCATTTTTGTTCAGCTAATTTTCCATAGAGATGAGAAATTATACTTTTTAAGCATATCCAATTAATCCATGCAAGATCTGTTGGTACTTCTGTAGAAGTTTTAGCTTTTTACTTATCACTTTTCAAAATCAGAAAGAAACTCTCCCTTTTGTGTTGGAGAAGTATAATAAAAACATGATGTTGTTACCTTTGTTTGATGCCAAATTCTATTGCACTTATAGAATTCCAGATAAAGTAATAAACATATATGATGTCCTCCACTTGGTTATTGACTTCATTATGCTTGTAATATTGCCAAGGTCATGCTGATTTTTGAAAAGAGAGATGACACATAGAATCCTTGTGGCACTTTTACACAATACACTTCTCAACGTGTATGCCAAGTGCGGCACTATGGTGGATGCTCACAAATTATTCGACCAAATGCCTGAACGAAATGTGTTCTCGTGGAGATTCATGATTGGTGCTTGCATAAGGGATGGGCTTCCTGAGGAGGCATTGAAACTCTTTCATCAGATGTCAAGAACAGGTCTCTAACCCAATCACTTCACATTTTCTACTTTTCTTCTAGCATGCGCCAATTCGGCATCACTATGGAAGGGCGTGGAGATTCATATGAAAATTATAAGGATGATACATTAGTATGTATCATTTTTCCTTTACATACTAAATCTGGTGGAATTCGAAGATTCTACCATGCTCGGTGTGATGGCTTTCACACGATATACCGATTTCATGAATGGGATGATCGATGCCGAAGAGGATGTGAAATTTTTGAGACAAAGTGGAATTATTAGCAACCACCTCCAAAGTGACGAAGAGGTTGCGAGCCTTTGGAACAACATGGGTAAGTGCGTTCGTCTCACGAAGGTTGAATATCTAGACAATTTTATAGAGGATGTAAATAGATATTATAATAGGAAATGGAATGTTGTTGTTTGATGCAAAAAGGGTCTTTTGTCCAAGAGGAGAGGATGTAGAAGAAGAAGTTGCCTATGTATATTGTTGAATGGCCTGCATTGTAACCCTGCAATTGTTAAAAACAAAAATTGAGAAACCATTCGAAGTTTGTTTTCCCGTTTGGGTTTCTAGGCCAATAGACATGGGTCATCCATCCAATTAGCCAAGTGAGATTGATGTCTGTAATTACATAGCTATTGTATCTTTCCATCTAAGTTGCTATACTCAATTTGTTTCATGTATCATATTACTCCTTCCATAGGATGTTGGACTTTCAGTTAGGGCCATACGCACTCAACATTGGGTATCTTGTTCTCTGACAATGAGTAGATCTCCTTCGGAATTCAAATTGACTCATTCAATAGTTTGTGGAACGCTGGAATTACAATATAGAGTGGGTTTCTATTAAAAATGGTGAAACCACATTGTAGTTACTCCTTCCACAACGTTCTGGGTTAAGTTACAACTTGCAACCAACACTAATACGCTAAGTTAAACGGGAGATAGAAATTTTATTGTCCATTGATGTGTTGGATCCATTGCATGATACACTTGTTAATACTAGGCAATGAGACATGGAAACTATTTATTCTCTTCAATTATGAGTTAGATCAATATAATTCATTTGTTGTTGGGGCGTTGCTTGTCTTCATTTATCCTAGTGTGATTTAGTATTATGAGACTGATCCTATAATTGTTGGAATTGATTCCAGGAGAATACACACTGGTCAATCTCCTTCTTTTGATCGTTGAGTGTTAGATTGACAACAAGTGACCATGGTATGTTCTCCCTTGTAATGGTATTGAAGCGGCCCTCTCCTTGTAGAAGAAAACAACTGAAGGGGGATGTTCTTATCAGTGATATTCTTTGTTGGAGTATTGTGGAATCAAGTGTTGTATAGAGCATCGTTGTATACAACATTGATACTTAGCTACCATAGTTAAGAGCAAGAGCATATCTAATCTCCCATGCCTTGTTTTACAGGAAAGATACCAATGAAGACAATTTTGGACAGTATTCTGATTGGAGGGATGATATATATGGTTATGCATTGCTTTGTGTTCCAATGAAGAAACTGTAGGGTGAAGCATTGATATTGAAAGAGAGATCATTGCAATTTTTTTGTCTAATTGCACAAACAATTAACATAGTTATTTCACTCATTTGATGAGTGAGCATAGAAGTCCTGATGTGTTATTTAAGGTAGAGACTGGGCCAAGTTAATACAATAAATATTTGTTGTTATTTGACATCACCTATAGAGGCTGGTTGTAGCCATCCATGCACAGAGAGAGTGCATTGGCATAGTGGAGACTAGCATTGGTCCTGACATTCCATAGCCGAAAAATGATCCTAAGTAGGAGAACAATCTGGAACAAAGGCCTTGGAATCAATTCTAAAGACAAGATTCGGCATCATACAGAGAACATAGATCAGATTTTATTTCCGCAGAGGATCTGTGTTTGTGAGGTATGTGGGTTATAAGCCCCATGTTTATGGATCATGACCCAAGAAATACAAAGGTGTACAATTCTTCTCCCACCTGATGACATGATTATTCTGTATGTTTTTGAACAAGTTCTCTGTTGATGTCCTATACTGAGGACACTCATTCTCTAAAATAATGGTCTTCATGGACTCCATCATGGAGTCCTGCCCCTCATAAACATCTATGCCAATATGGGTTGGTATGTGTCTGCAAACTGCAACAAAGAAATTAGAGGGTTCATGATCTTAATGATCAGATCTACCCTCTTCCATCAACCATCATCAAACACTGTATTCTTGACCTTTTTTAAATCATTTTGATCCTTCTTTCTCCAGAAAGACTAAACCTTTGAAATAACTAAGTATCCAACTTTTCAAGAGCAGTCTTGACCTCCCTTAATCTCTTAAGCATGATGAATGAGGAGGCAAACTGAGTATCTACAATCTTCAACAATGATAGATGTATTCTTTATAGATTGTGAGGGCATTGGTATTGTTTTGTATAAAATTGAGGATATGGTAAGCATCGTAAATTAACTCTTACATCTATGTAAAATCTGAAGCAAAAGATTAAGTGTTAAATCCAAAGATTGATCATTGAACAATGGAAAGTGTCTACAATATTTGTGGATATTTATGTTGGTAGCCTTGCAAACAAAATTCTCTGTGATAATTTTTACACAGGAATAAAAACCTACTTCTTTAATGACGTTAATGAACAATTCATCCATATAATGTACATCCTTGTATTCTGCAAAAGCATCCACTTCTTTCAAGGAGACCGGTCCATTCTGTGATGACACCATGAAATTGATAAGTGGATGGCGTGCTACATCCTTCTATCCATCAACAACAATACTAACACTTGATGATTTAATTGGTGCCAGGAGTTTCTCCACCTCTTCCTTTGCCTTATCCAACAACATGGGTCTAAGCTTCTTTGAACTAGGAGGCACTTACATAATTGGAGCTCGTTCAACTAGAGCTTATCACATCTTAACAAAGGATACCATGCAACATTAAATGAAATGAAGCTAAGATAGAAAAGAATCCAATGGTAATATTAACCTCCTCTCACAGCCCTTGATGAAAGATTTTTCCATTGGATTGCCTTTAGGAGCTTTCCTTCTTCCTTGTTGGCTGAAATGCCACCCGAGGGTTGTCACCTTCTCCAAGTCAATAGAATTCTCTCTTGTTATATTTTTTGTTGGCTTAGAGACACCACTTCACATGCTCCAATTTATCTATCCTTGAGGGTGAACAAATGGCCCTTAACATGGTAGTAGGTGCTCTTGAATTTTTCACGGTAGAATTCCATGTCCAAACAACATTTCCTCCCCCAAAAAGATTTGTTGTGGGCTCATGGTTTCTTGTTACATATTTCCACAACGGGTATTTGTTTTCTTTAGCTTGCTTTCTTGCTATAGCAGGGTTATTTGCAGCGATGGGAGATCCACTTGTGGTGGATGGAGGAGTAACAGTAACAAACGAACTTGGAGGAGGGGGAGAAACACCAAAACTGACATTTTCCCCTTTCCTTTAACCTTTAATAGAAGGCCTTGATGATCAAGCTATGATTTATGTGGTATGAATGCAGAAGAATGTTGCTATTGGAAAAATGACAAACTTAAGATCCCTTCAAATATCCTAGAATCCCTTCGAATCTTGTTTTCTTCCTTAACCTGCAAACCATTAGTGCAACTTTCTGAAGGTGAGAGTGGCAAAATCAGGGAGAAATAGTTTTTTTATAAGATTTGCCCCTCCCGCGGGCTTGCTTTTTGCACCCAACATGTTAGGCACATTGCGACATACTAGATCAGCATGTCCAACATGTGTCATATGTGATGACATAGAATTTCACACATGTCATCATGCTAGATATGTTGACCTAGCGTGTGACATGTATCAGTGTGCCCGACACATGACACATAGGCTTAATCATGTATGCCATATATTGAAGGTTAGCTGAGTCTTATGGGTTTCATATGCAATCTTACTTAAGTAAAATAAGAAATAATAGGACAAACCACATACTTTGTTTATCCATGTTTTATAAAATTTAGGTCATCAAAATTTTGTTTTATCTCCACTCTATGAAGAAATAATATGGCCATTTTTCATTTTCCAATGAATATAGCCAATATTGAAACTTGAGAATGGTTTTGGCCCTATAGGGGAACACTTTATGCATGGAGAGGGAAAATGTTTCTACTACGTCTTCAGGGGATTAAATTTTGTTTCATGAGTTGAGGGTTAGCCAAGTTACATTCTAGAAGATACAAATTTTTCTATCATCAAGAAGAAATGGTTATGGCTCCAGGGACGAACATATCAGGACTCAGGAGCATGGTTCAATTCATTTTGAAAGAGTGCAAAAAGTATAATACAAAAATATGAAGTTGAATGCTTGAGTACTTCAATCAAAGGAATTATGTTTGTTGAAGGTCTTATGTAGATAATTTATGTCTTCTTGTTT
>ML806683.1:47703-67500 GCA_009831015.1 Picea engelmannii
TAATTGTATGTCTTGATTGTATTTTCTTTAATATTGTCCCCGTTGTTTCAATATAGGATTGTTGTTTCTAATTTGAATTTGTTCCATTCAGTTTGTTGGTAATCAATACTATATAGAACTTGCTTTGGTATGCCGGTTGTTTTTAAAAGGAGCATGGTATTAAAAACAACTACTCTAATTCATTCTAGGTATGAGAAGGGAGGTTATTTAATCTTGCCTTCTTATGTAATGCACATACATGGGGAAAATCAACAACAACAAGAAATGAAGAGGGTTCAAAGGAACCAGATACAGAGAGTATATCAGGTATGGATTTAGTGTGCTATTGTTTCATATCTCAATTCTTATAGACATAGTTTGAATGCAAGGTGGAGCATGGTTGGCCCATTGGTTTGTAGAGGAACTTTAAAGGAACTTTAATGTGTGTTAGATTTTCATTTTGTTAATGTTTAAGCCATTATTATAGATGTTTTCATTTCATTAGATAACAATAGCATAATCCAAGATCACTAAGAAATACACAAGTACAAGAGACACAACATTTATCCTGGGAAACCCTCTAGTGGAAGAAAACCCAACAAAAATTCCTTAATATAGATAGCCAATACAATGCCAAGAGATCTATTATGCTAATACAAAAAGTCCTCTCCTAGATATGCGCCACTCTCTCTCTCCTTCTCTGGTAACATATCAAAACTTGTCTCTCAAACTGAGCAAGTGAGTTGTGTCTAAGTGAGGCACTAGCCTCCTTTATTTATACAAGTCTGGCACGTGTGAAGTGTCTCTTCACTAGCAGGGATGACTTCTCAAACTGGGTGGGTAAACCCACCTTTATTATATTTATGTGTCTCTTTAATATCTATTGGAGCTGACTTCTTATTCTACCTATTACAATTGTCTTTTAACCAATCTGCAAAAGGGGATTTGGTCCTATTACAATAACTGACATGATCAATCCTCAATGGGGATTGATCCTATGAATAATATATCAATAATAATAAGAATACTCTTTGTAGTTACATTATTTCAACACTCCCCCTTAACAATAAGGGTATTCTTTAGTAGCATCATGTGAGAGAGAGGACAACATCATCAACAACATCAAGTGAGTGAGAGGAAAGCATCATCAATATCATCTTGGAACATTGGCTGGCGTATCTATAAATCATTGGAATTTTTCTTCATCGGCAGCATCATCATTCTCAAAGGAATTCCATCATCATCTACATGAATATGTATTAGTATAAAAACTGATACATCATCATCATCACAACACAAGGCTGGTTCATCATAATACAAGACTGGCTTTATGTCATAGCTGTCAAGATGGAATCTCAGTACTTGTCTCATCTCATTGTCTTTCTTTACATCACAACACTCAATATGGAAGCAAGATACTCGTCCTGCTTTACGTCACAACCATCAGGTTGGAAGCAGGATACTAGACTGGCTTTATGTCACAACTATCCAGTCGGAAGCTCAGTGCTAGTCTCATCATATCATCTTGCTTTACGTCTGAAAACTCATTCATAAGCAAGGAACATCTTATCTTTCTTTACGTCTGACAACTCGGTCAGAAGTAAGGAACACATCTCATCTTTCTTTATGTCTGACAATTGGGTCAGAAGCAAGGAACACATCTCATCTTGCTTTATGTCTGACAACTGGGTCAGAAGAAAGGAACATCTCATCTTTCTTTACGTCTGAAAACTGGGTTAGAAGCAAGGTACACACCTCATCTTTCTTTACGTCTGACAACTAGGTCAGAAGCAAGGAACATATCACATCTTTCTTTACATATGACAACTAGGTAAGAAGCAAGGTACACATATCATCTTACTTTACATCTAACAACTAGGTCAGAAGCAAGGAACACCTCACATCTTTCTTTACATCTGACAACTGGGTCAGAAGCATGGAACACATCACATCTTGCTTTACATCTGACAACTAGGTCAGAAGCAAGGAACATCACATCTACTCCCCCTTTTCAGGAAGATCCTTTCGGACTATGCCAAGCTTATCTCATAAGTACTCAAAATTTACATGAGATAGAGGCTTGGTCAACATGTCAACAACATGTTCATTCATGCATTCACTAGAGCTTTAAGGCTCCTCTCTGTACCATGTCACAAATGTAATGATAACGGATCTCTATGTGCTTCGACCTGTTATGGAATACAGGATTCTCTATCATCTTTATGAAGCTCTGGTTGTCACATAGAATCATGGTTGCTCTCATATCTAAGTCAAATAGGCCAGTCAAAAACTTTCAAATCCATATAGATTTGTAGCTGGAAGAACATGCAACAATGTATTCCACTTCTGTTGTCCTGAGAGAAATACTAGATTTCTTCCTACTCTGCCATGAGATCATAGCTGATCCCAAACTGAAACAACATCCTAAAGTGCTTTTCCTGTCAAAAACACTTCCTACCCAATCTGCATCAGTATATCCACTCAATGTGAAATCATGATCTCCATCATAGCTGAGACCATAATCTATTGTACCTTTAAGGTACCTTATCACATGTTTTGTAGCCACTAGGTGAACACGTCTGGGTTCTACCAGAAACTGAATCAAGGTGTTCATGGAAAAACAAATGTTTGGTTTGGTGTTCGACAGGTACATGAGCTATCCAATAATCTATCTATACAGTGTGACATCAATCAATTCTGACAAAGTATCGACCAACAGCTTCATCTTCGCTTCCATGGGTGTATTCATGGGCTTGCATTCCAACATGTTGAATCTCTTTAAGATTTCGACCGTGTACTTCCCTTGGTTAAGGAATATCTTCTCAGGAATCTGCCATACCTCAAGACTTAAGAAATAATGCATTAGGCCAAGGTCATTCATTTCAAATTCTGAGGCAAGTCTCTTTTTACATTCAGTGATGATATTTTCTTCTCCAGTTAAGAATAAGTCATCCACATATAGCAGTAAGATTACTGGCTCATTATTCATAATTTTGAAGTAGATATTAGAGTCTTATTTACTCTTGGTAAATCCTAAGCTCATCAATAAATTGTCTATACAACCATACCAATCTCTAGGAGCTTACTTCAATCCGTATAAGGCTTTCTTCAATCTGCAGACATGAGACTTCCTATCTTCAACCTCAAATCCTTGAGGTTGCTCTATATACACTTCCTCTTCGATAACACCGTTTAGGAAAATTGTCTTCGCGTCCATCTGGTGCAGATTCCACTTCATATTAGATGCAATAGCTATGATGGTTCTGATTGAAGTGTATCTAGCCACAGGAGCGACTATCTCTTCATAGTCAATGCCTTCCTTCTGGGAAAATCCATGAGCGTCAAATATTTCTTTATACTTCTCAATACTTCCATCAACAACATGTTTTATTTTGAAGAGCCATATGGAGGATACCAAATATTTATTCTTCAATCTGGGAACTATTTCCCATACTTCGTTCTTCATTATGGATTGGTATTCCTCTGTCATGGCATATACCCATTCTTTCCTTTGAATGGCTTCTTCAAAGCAGGTAGGCTCCTCTTCTACGAGATCACACATTGAAGTCATATAAATGGAGAATAGCTTTGGTATTTTCACCTATCTCATAGTTCCTTGGGGAACACCGTACTTCTCTCCATCTTGAATAATCTCTCTAGCCCAATCTGGCTTTCTTTTATGGAGGATCATCATATGAGGAGATTCTTGCACTTATACTATATCATGGTCTTCTAGAAGTTCCTCATCAGGGGAAGTTACATCTTCCCTCACTGGTTTTGTAGCTTTGGGAACCTCCCTCATTGCAGTATTGGGGATTACAGGTTCCTCTTAATATACCTCTTCAATATGGCATATTTTATATTTCTTGATTATTGCATATTCATCAAAGGTCACATCCCTGTTGATCTGAATGTCATGTTGACCTGGTATATAGATTCTAAAGGCCTTGGAGACCTCACAGTATCCCACAAATATTTCATTCTTTCCTTAAGGGTCCATATTGTTTCTCTTTTCTTTAGGTATATGAATAAAAATTGGACAACCAAATATTTTGAGATGGCTTACCTTTGGCCATTAACACTTCTCGATTTGCTACTCTTGTTTCTTCTTGGATGCATTCTTCCCATAGACTATCAAACTTTAGTTTCTCCTTTCTAGCACATATCATATGGATGAAAGCATCCC
Organism: Picea engelmannii; assembly: GCA_009831015.1. Taxonomy (NCBI): domain Eukaryota; kingdom Viridiplantae; phylum Streptophyta; class Pinopsida; order Pinales; family Pinaceae; genus Picea; species Picea engelmannii. The sequence continues at coordinate 51,869 of ML806683.1, forward strand.
AAGGTCTTGTGAGACCATTTAGGGATGTCATTATGAGTTCATCTTTGTCTATGGTATCTCCAATCGCTTCTAGTTGTTCTTTGAATTCTGAGATTCTAGAGAAGTATTCCTGAATCATTTCTCCTTTCTGCATCCTTGTATTCTATAGTTGAGTTCTAAGATTCATCTTACAGTTTATGTTTTTTCCTTCATATAGTCTAGTCAAGGAATCAAACATCTCTTTAAAAGTCTTCTTAGATGACACATAAGGAATCAGGTGGTCTTTAATTGAATCTGCAATGATTCTTTTGGCCCTTATTGTGTTCTTTTGATGCTTTGCCTTTTCTACACCATCGTCGGGTTCCGGTAATTCTTCTTTGCCGAATATTTCTAGGTCATTCTCTTCAAGAATGAGGCCAATACTATACTTCCAGGCACATATTTTTTCCACTCCTTCTAACTTGTCAACAATCTTAATGCTCGCAGACATCTTTACCTGGAGCTAGGAAAATGACCGAAAAATGAAAGTGCTCAAAATAAAAAACTGGACTTACTAGGAGGTGCAATTGGTTGAGGCGAGTAGCCTAGTGTGTTTGGATCTAAGAAAATCCAAATTTATCTCCTCCAAACTTGATCTGTGGATTTCTAGACTGGTGCTTCTAGTTTTATGGTACCTCTAGTACTCTAGTACTTCTGGTACTTCTGGTACATTGGTTTTCTGGTACTTCTGGTACTTTGTGAAACTAGGGTTTCACTTTTCGGGAGATCAAAACACTGAAAAGGTGCGTTGAGAGTGCCAAAATGATCCTTAGGGGAGGGCACACTTTTCTAGATGGTTTTGGGGTTGAAAATCTTCACCACCAAAAAGCCCTATTTTTCATGTACAGTAACAGTGACATTTTTCACTTGTGAAAGATGCTTCCTTCAGCTTGGCTCTGATACCATGTTAATGTTTAAGCCATTATTATATATGTTTGAATTTAATTAGATAACAATATAATAATCCAAGATCATTGAGAAATACACAATCACAAGAGACACAACATTTATCCTAGGAAACCCTCTAGGGGAAGGAAACCCAACAAAACTTCCTTAATATAGATAGCCAATACAATTCTAAGAGATATATTATGCTAATATAGAAAGTCCTCTCCTAGATATGCACCACCCTCTCTCTCCTTATTCTCTGGTAACAGATTAGAACTTGTCTCTCAAACTGAGCAAGTGAGTTGTGTCTAAGTGAGGCGCTAGCCTCCTTTATTTATACAAGTCTGGCACATGTGAAGTGTCTCTTCACTGGTAGGGCCGACTTCTCAAACTGGGTGGGTAAACCCACCTTTATTATATTTCTGGGTCTCTTTAATATCTGTCGGGTCTGACTTCTTATTCTGCCTATTACAATTGTCTTTTGACCAATCCGCAAAAGGGGATTTGGTCCTATTACAATAATTGACATGATCAATCCTCAATGGGGATTGATCCTATGAATACTATATCAATAATAATAAGAATACTCTTTGTAGTTACATTATTTCAACACATTTCCCTTTTGGATTTAATTTGTACCTGTTTCAAACAACATACTAAATCCTGATTAGCTAAGGTTTCTATCACCTTATTGAGCTCAACTTTTTGTTTTTCTCTTTTTGATGTATATCAAGTGATTTTGATTTGACTACATATTTAAGAGCTTTTATTTTTCCCTTTCTAGGCATTGGATACACTTGGCTCAACAAAATGGAGAATTAATAAAATAATTCTTGATGTGGTAGATAGGCTTTGGGCAGGAGGAGGTCATCTTGCAGACTTGATTGATCGGGAGGATGTAAGTTGATTTTCTTTTTCAGTATTTGTCGTGATTTTAAATGGATTGTGATGTTCTGTATAATATAGTATCAATGATTTTACATACTTGAGACAAAAGTGTAGCAAATGTAGATATTTGTATTGTTTGTGCATCATCAAGCATGGCTTGTTGATGAAGTGAAAATGGCTTTGTAGGTGCCAATTCCTGAGAAACCGGATAAAGAAGATGAAACATAGATTAAATGTTGGAAATGGTGTTTAAAGAAGGAAAAGGAGAAAAATAGTGAGAGGCACTCTCAACGTTGTGATGTAGAATTAAAACTCACTGTAAGATACTCCACATTACTCTTACATATAGCTTACTAGATTTCTACATAAATTCTTTGATGCTAGTATGTGATTTCAAGTTATTGTTCTTTGCCTGGATCAGGTTGCAAGGAAAATGAAGGATGAAGAATGTTTTTACTATCCACATAACTTGGATTTTCAAGGGTGTTCTTACCCAATGCATATGTGTTTAAATCATCTAGGTTCATACGTGTGTCAAGGATTTCTAGAATTTGATGAGGGTCGACCATTAGGAAAGACAGGGCTTTATTGGCATAAAATACATATGGCCAACTTATATGGTGGTGGTGTAGACAAATATTCTTTTGAGGTCCAACTAACATTTGTTATTGAAAAATGATATGAAAAATGACTAATTTCCAGTCACTTAATATATCTACTACATGGATTAACTGTGTATATGACAGTTAACATTAGTTGTTATTTGAAACTAGATGGATTAGCTGTGTATATAACAGTAACATTGGTTGTTATTTGAAACTAAACTTGGAATATATATGTGTTGTATATCTGTAGGCCAAATATGCTATAGTTGTTGAAGTATTTAAATTTGTCTTTTTTCACCCCTTGTGCTGATCGAGTATTGGGATATTGAATTTTACATGGTTTTCCATTTTCAAATGTCTTGGCATGAAAGATTATGAGCCTTATATCTGGAGTCCAAATCTGTTATGGTTGTTTCAAATTGCTACAATTTGCATTCTATGAATTTGCTCTTCTACTCAATGTATATATACAGAACACTTGCATGCTACGTGTGAATTTGTTGTGCTAGCTAAAGGATACAAAGCAATACCTGCAATGACTTCAAGTTGTATTATTGATGATATAATTGTCTGCTAAATGTCAAAAAAATCGTCAGAGGTTTCAGTGAAGGATCTGGAATTTCTGTTGCTCAGCTATCTCATTGGTATATAGGATCTTGTATTGGATGGCACTTGTTTCGACATACCCAAGAAAGTACAATATTATTTTGATCCTATCGAAAAATAGGGACTTACTCTCTAGTATATTTTTGCAGTCTTATTACACATGATTGCATTTGATCTTTTGGACTTTAGCTCAAAAATTGCGAGTTCATGTGATAACACACCCGAGACATATCCTAGTGATCCTAAACCTCAATATACAAGACCCCCTTTCCTATTGGAAGTTAGTGCTCCTCCTCAACCAACCTTGCCTAAGACCGATGATATAGATTTAAATATTGATATGGCTAGTATCTTAGCAAAGGTTAATGTACCTGCCCCTCTCAGTATTGATATTGTATTTTTTTTTAAATACCTACAACACAGTCTCTATTGCGACATCTTAGAGTGTCACTCCCATAGAAACCACATCGGAGATGATACCTCTTAACGTCGCTCTTGCCATATTATAGACGTCTCTCTTGCCACCTTCAAGATGTCGGTCTTGCCACGTTCAAGACATCTCTCTTTCCATGTTCAAGATGTCTCTCTTTCCACGTTCTAGATGTCTCTCTTGCCACGTTCAAGACATCCCTCTTGCCACGTTCAAAACGTCGGTCTTTCCACCTCCAAGACGTCGCAATAGCGAAGAAATCTATGTCGTTGAAAAAGAGATGTCATGTGAAATGACATTTGAGGGGGTCTGTTGTTTTTCATTCTCCCCACAATATAAAGTGGAAATTGTGTCAAACGCGTCGTCGAAATTTGACCCAAATATACTAGTGTCCAGAAGACATCAATGTTCATCTAAGGGAATAGAACCTAGTCTATTAGGTTAAGGTCGAGGATCTTGACTTGCTCGACCTTCCGTTTTAGATCGCTCACAATCTCGAATCAGGGGTCACAAGGATCGTTTGGTACTGCATCCTTTGAAAAGACAATTCTTCTCCATGTATATCTCAGCATGGTGAGTTTGAACTATCAACAAATTTCACAGGTGAAACATGAATTGGGGATCGCGACTGAGGGACGAGGGATTACACAGGTTTTCTCACGATTTAGAATTCACAAATCCCTAAGTTCTCTCTAGGAAACAATGTGTCCTACACCAAATTCACAAAACCTTATACCTGGGCTTTGCTGGAAAGTTCTGTAATAATTTGTATTCATCATTAACCCTATAGAAGCAACTTGGATCTGATTTGTCCAATGGTACTAGTTAATGAGGTAAATCCATTAGGTGATCTCGGAATTTACTGGGAAAGTTAGTTAGGGACATGGTCGATTCCAAACCTTATCGTTTAATGGATTAGAATCTTGGCATGAATACCGATGGCATCTTCACGTATCATGGATTTCTGGTTCAATGGAATTCAGACGGGGTAATGTAGTAGTAATAAAGTTTGTGACTGGATTGGGTTCATGCGGTACATGGACTAGAATTTCATCTGTATTCACTCTCCCTCCGACCATAAAGGGGTCCTTGTCATACTTAATGATTTTCATTAGTAGCATCATGGATATTATGATCCTATGGTGCTGAGTAATTAGTTCTACATCAAACAACACTTAAAAAAAAAATGAACTACATGTCGCAGCGCAACAATGCACTCTTTGACTTTATTAACTGAATTCCCGAAAACTGAAAAAAAATAAAATCAAACATAACTACTATACATGCTCCTTCGGACTAGAGAAATAATCCTTTATCTCATTTCTGAGACACATAGGGTTTCATGCAAGTGCCATTCACCCATTCTGGCCGCATAATTCCATTCAGTTGCATGAGTCTGACTACTACTGAAGGTCTGATCTCCGCAACTATAAATGGTCCCAACCAATGCATGCGCAACTTTCCTGGATGTTTCTGGTACTGACTGTCATAAAGTAGGACCTTATCTCCTTGAGAAAATGCATTGGTCTTAATGTGTCTATCATTCCAAAATTTATGCCTTTATTTCTCAAATATCTGATGGAAGTCTACTAAAAACCTGGTCTCTTCAAGTTCTTGCAATTCCATGAGCCTATGCGCAACTGATTCATCCTCCGACATGTGTGTAATCTGTGTAATATACAAACTCGAAGTAATGAATTCTATAGGTACCACAACCTCTTTCCCATAAACTAGATGAAATGGAGTGTACTTATGGAGTTTCTTTGTGGTTGTCCTGTAATCCTATAAACTTATGGGACTCTGTCATCCCAATCCTCCCTGTTTTCACAACAAACCTTCGTTAATCCTCTCTCTATAATATTGTTAAACACTTCCACTGTTCCATTGTCTTGTGGATGGTAAGGGCTAATTTTATGATGTTGGATCAAGAAATTTGTTGTACACTTTTCTATTGTACTACTGATAAAATGACCTCCCTAATCACTTGTCAAATTCCTAGGACATCCAAACTGAGTGATAATATTTTGAAAAATGAACCTATCAACAGTATCATTCAAACAATCCCAGACAAATTCTACCTAAGCCCAATGAGTCAAGTAATCAGTTACGGTAATAATATACCTATCCTTTGAATGCTTAGTTGTGGGGTTCATTGACAAAATAAATTCAACCGCCCACTTCTCAAATGCTTGTAGAGCTCGAACTGGATGAAGAGGTAATTCATATCATCATGATATATTTCCCACTCTTTGAAAAACATCGCAATATCTAGAATATGCATTTTCATACTTGAAGAAAATGGCCCACCATAGTCCATCTTGGAGGACTTTCTACACAGTGGCCTTTCCCCCAACATGACCTCCTCCAACTCCACTGTGGAACTCCCATAGTATGTCTTGTCTTTCATGATCTAAGACACATCTCTTGAAGATGATATCTAGTCCCAACTTATAAAATATCCCCGCAATCAACTGATAGTCCATTGCTCTAACCACCATATGACGTTTCTAAGTTGCAGAATACTTTTATGGGTAGGCCCCTGTACTTAAGAAGACTATTATGTCTTCCAGGTATTTTGGTATAGCCTCAACCCAAAATAGTTCTACATCTGGGAGTTGATCATCGTTTTCTCTACCACTTTCTTCTAACTCTAATCTAGATAGGTGATTAGGCCCCACATTACATATTCCAGGCTTAATGATTAGTTCAAATGAAAATTCTTGAAACAATAATAACCATCGAAAAATTCTTCCTTCCATAACAGGTTTGTTAACTAGATATTTTAATGTAGAATGATAAGTAAAGAACTTAAAATGAGAACCTAACAAATAATGTCTAAACTTCTGCAGAGCGTAAATCATAGCTAAAGCCTCCCTTTCTATGGTTGTATAGTTGCGCTCAACTTGCGACAACTTACTGCTAGAAAAATAGATAGGGTGATCCATGGATCCATATCCTGGTTGTGCTAAGATGGCTCCCAGTGAAATACCTATTGCGTCTACATGTACATGAATTTCGTTTTCCCAATTTGGAAATATCAGAATAGGTGTTGTGCTGAGATTTTCCTTTAGGATATTGAACACTTTATCATAATGTGGGGTCCACTGGAACACTTCAGACTTCTTTAGTATATTTTCCAGAGGTGCAGTAATGGTTTCATATCCTCTGATGAAGCTGTGATAGTACCTTGTGTTCCCCAGTGTGGAGCGCAAATTCCTAGCACTCGTAGGAGGCGACATGTTCACAATAACTGCAAATTTGGCTTGGTCTACCAAGACTCCATCTTGGCATACTATGTGGCCTAAAAAGATTCCATGTGGCACACAAAATATACACTTTCTAAGGTTCAACGATATCTGCAATTCTCTACATCTATCAAAAATCAGATGTAGTAGTTCTACATGTTCCTTGAGTAGACTATATATTGTCCCATGTTCAATATAAAATTCTATAAACTTGTGGATAAATTCTCAAAAAGTTGATATTACAATCCAGGGAAAAACTACATGGGTGTTCTTTAGGCCGAATGGCATCACATTGTATGCAAATGACCTCCATTATGTTATGAATGTGGTCTTCTTTTTGTCTTCTTCATCAATCTTTACTTGGTGATACCCAAAAAATCCATCTGTGAATGAGTAATATTCTTTCCCCGCAACTTGTTCTAGCACCTCATCAGTAAAAGGTGTTGGGAAAGGGTCATACACATAGGAATAATTAAGGATTCTATAGTCTACACACACCCCAATGTCCTTTGTTCCTTTCTTTCTCTAGATGACTATTGGGCTAACCCATTCTGCTTCTTCCACTACAAAAATAAGTCCATCTTCCAACATCTTCGTTGTTTCCCTCTTAACCTTCTCTTTCACTCTGGGGTTAAGACGATATGGTATATTCCTTACAAGATTTGATATTGGTTTTAGTTCAAATTTCATCTCTCCCATAACTCCTTTAATCCATTTTATCTATGAAAATGTCTTTGGGAACAAGTCCTCAAACTCTCGTAATAGGCTATGTATTTATTGGCTAGTTTGTTCATCCCAGTAATCTCCCACCATAGCTATCTTAGGTTGCTTTGTAGTCCCTATATTGACTTTGCGCAACTTCAATGGATAATTATAAGAACCATTAGTCTGGTTGGGTATGATGTTCTGCATTTATCTATGTTGGCGTTAGAAGTCACTCCTAGATTGTAGTAGGAGTAAGCCTGAAGCCCTTCAGTTTATGTCACTATTTGTTGATAAAGGGTGATGAATGGAAGTAAACTCATAACAATATCATTCTAACTTAGAAACTAGGCCAGGAATGCATAAGCAGATGAGGTCTTGGTTTAACTTTAGACAGTAAGTTGTAATAAGGGTGAGTAGGAGGAAGACTTCTGTGGGGAAATGTGAAGGCCAACTATAGGCATCGAGCTTCTAGAAACCTATAAAAGAAAACTTTGAACACAAGAACCTATTATATTCAAAAGCAAAAACACTAAAAGAACATAACAGAGATATAATAAATCCTTTATCATAACACAGTCACGATGATTCATGTGAATCAATCAATCATGAACCCTTTTAGTATGAGATCAAAACTAGATGAAAAAGAGAGCTACCTTACATTGAACAAGAAAATTTCATATGTAGATACATAGCCAGGAAAACCAGTGCTTCATTAAAACATTATAGCCGGGAGCTCTGCTCTACCATCCATCTTCACAAAAATAAAAAAACTGAGTATATATACTCAGATAAATTCACCACCTTGGCAGTAGGAGGGTAGCTGAGACATTAAATTCCAAATTAGCATGTGCATGCTCCTCTGGTCAGACGAGGACATCAGATCAGCATGGCTTCTTTAGGAAAACTTGCACACAGGACGATCTTGGGTAGACTGCCTACAAAAACCTCCATGCCTTACATTTAAGGAGTGAGGCAAGGTTTAAACCACCTCCTCCTACCTTTATTTAACTCTATAAGGGATCAAGATTGAGGTTGAGTTGAATTGGCACCTGGAGAATGTGGTGACGCCTCCTACAGCTAAACCTAGCGCTTTGGCCCTTTGCACAACTCTTTCTATAACCCCAAGTGACCACGGGCTGTGACCTTGCACCTATCTTCAAAGGCACTTTTCTCATTTCACATTTCGGCGATTCCATATGCATTGGAGGAGCGACCCCCTATCTTTCAAGGTCCTGGTAACCGAAATGCCGAAACAGCTAATCATTTCGCATTTCAGATTTTCTCGATGTAGTGGAGGAGTGACCCCCTATATTTCAAGGTCCCGGTAACTGAAATGATGAAACAGCTAATCATTTCGCATTTCAGAGTTTCCCAATGCAATGGATGAGAGAGACCCCTTATCTTTTGAAGTCCCGGTAGTCAAAATGTTGAAACGGCTAATCATTTTGCGTTTCGGAGTTTCCAATGCAATGGATGATAGAGATCCCCTGTCTTTTGAAGTCTCGGTAACCGAAATGCTGAAACGGCTAATCATTTCTCATTTCGGAGTTTCCCAATGAAATGGATGAGAGCAACCCCCTGTCTTTTGAAGTTCCGATAGCCAAAATGCTGAAACGACTAATCATTTCGCGTTTCACAGTTTCCTAATGCATTGGATGAGAGACTCCATGTCTTTTGAAGTCCCGGTGACCGTCGATCTGCTCCATCTATGGATCCTTGCCGTTGAAAAAAAAATGCCAGCTCGCTTGATTTTAAGCCCGAAATGGACTTCTTATGTGTGTTTTGCTTGGCGCTCATGACTGCGACCTTTGAATAAAGTGCATTTGATGGGTTTTTAAACCCCATTTCTATGCATTTACACCAAGGTCCTGAAATCATAGAGAAACAACCCCTTGCAAGAATTGGTGCTAACATTAGGCTCCATGGGGGATAGAGTTATCCCTACAATGCTCTAAGAACTCCTTCTGTAGTTCCAGTTTCCCTCTATTGGGCTATGGAGTCATTTATTAAGATGAAAATAAATAGAAAAAAAATATTTACAAAAAACAGAGGAGCCGTCTAAGGCTCAAACAAAACATTTCTTCAGGAAATGCCCATTTACTAGGTTGTCAAAAAATTCTTCACCCTCCAAATCCTACAAACTGTACATGTTATTTAAGAATACTTCAGAGATTTTGAAGGGCCCAATCCAGAGGGCATCAAACTTGTTGTGTTTGTCCCTATCCTTCCTGGGAGCATCCCACTTAAGCACCAAATCTCCCAACTCAAATTCCTCCTTCCTGACCTTCATGTCAAAGGCCTGCTTGATCTTTTGCTGATGAGTATGAGCTATGTCCATTACCTGCTCCTTGACCTATTGCACTTCCACCACTTGATGAATTATTTTGACCATATGGTTTGGCTCTCCTTCATGATCTTGAAAGAATTTTGTTATAGGTAAAGCAAGTTGAGTGGGAAACACAACCTCCATCCCATAAACAATTTGAAAAGGTGAGGTGCCCAGGGACTTCTTTGTTGTCACTCGATCGACCCATAGAGAGAATTTGAGCTTTGAATCCCAGGCCCTCTTATTGGCTTCCAATAATCTTTTAATGAGTCTGATTAGGATTTTATTGGAAGATTTATCCAGTCCATTTCCTTGAGGATAATAGGGAGTGGAGTGAATTAGTGAAATCTCAAACTACTCACAGAACTTAACCAGAGGCTCAAACTTGAAAGAATCAGCATTATCAGTGACAATTCTATTGGGACAGCCAAATCTGGCTATGATATCCTCCATGAAGCTGATAATTACCTTGTGTGAAGCACTCATGGTGGGGGAAGCTTCTATCCACTTGGTGAAATAGTCTATTGTAGTCAAGATCCATCTGTGCTAGCCACTTGAAGGAGGATCAATTTCTCAAATGAAGTCAAACCCAAACTGTTGAAAGGGTGTTGAAGCTACTACAGGCTTTAGTGGCAGGGATTTGAACTGCTACTTTCCTGAGAACCCTTGGCATTTGATGCAAGATCTGACTTCTCTACAGACATCATTGAATAAGGTGGGCCAGTAGTACCCAGCCCTGAGAATTTTGTGAGTTGTGGTCTTCCAGAAATGATTCCCTCCACAAAGGCCGATATGGAAATCAAACGTAACTTTATGGGCTTCCTTTGGATTTAGACACCTGAGAAACATCCCTAGAGGATCTCTCCAGTACAAGACTTGGTCAATAAGGCAATATATGACAACCTTGAGCTTTAAAGATCTTTCCTTTATTTTTCCCATTCCATTAGGAGGCTTCAACTCTTGCAGAAAGTACAAAATGTCTATGTAACAAGTGCATTCTGCTAGTGATAAGCCACCCTGAGAGATTTTTTTGGACAACTCAGCTTGATGATTTCCTGAGCAAGCATTGATGAAGCTAACCCCCAAGGCCTTACAATTGTATTCAGCCAGCGGCTTGGATAAACCCTACCCTTTAACCAACTTGGAAGGCTTTATCTCCAGGTCAAAATCAAGGATCTTGGCAATCCATTTACCTCTTCTCCCATCGATTTTAGGTTGTATAAGGATGTCTTTCACAGAGGCTGAAGGAACATATGCATTCACTCTTGAGTGCAAGACATAGACTCTGAAATCTTTGAGATATTTCACCAAGGCATAGGCCTGCTTCTCCATGATCTCATACTTGATTTCTGCATCTCTTAATGCCTTACTGAAGAAGGAAATGGGTTACTCTCGCTCTTCCTTATTTTTCTGCAATAAGACCGCTGCTACTGTATCAAAAGAAGAAAAAGAAAAAACTAGGAAATCCTTGGAATAATCAGGATTGATCAACACAGGTGCCTCAGTCAATGCCCTTTTTATTTGGACAAAATATTCCATGGGTTCAGCAGTTCATTTTACTTTATTTCCCTTTATGAGCATGGTTGTGATGTGTTTCACCAACTCAACAAAATTTGAGATGAACCTCCTCAGAAAGTTAATCTTCCCTAAAAAAGCCTGAACTTCCTTTCTAGAACTGGGAAGTGATAGGTTTTGAATTGCCTCTACCTTACTGGGATCAATTCTCACTCCCTCTACTGATACTATATGGCCTAACAACTTCCCCTCCTTCATAGAAAACAAAGATTTCTTGGGATTTAAGGAAAGGCCAAACCTCTAGCATTTGAAGAAAACTTTCCTCAAGTGACAACAGTGCTCTTTATTGGACCTGGAGAAGACTGTGATGTCATCCAGATAGATCACCACAAACTGATCTTTCTCCCTGATGAAGGCTATGTCCATGGCTCGTTGAAATGTTGCTCCTGCATCATTAATCCAAAAGGCATTTTGGCATACATGAATGTGCCCCAAGGAGTGGTGAACGTTGTTTTTTCTTTATCCTAAGGCATGACTAATATCTGATTATAGCCAGAAAAACCATCAATAATGGATATCCTAGATGCACCAGTTACCCTCTACAATATGTGTTCCATGTTGGGCAAGGGATAGTTGTCTTTCTTTGAGCTCCTGTTCAGGTTCCTGAAATCAACACAGAGCCTGATTTCTCCACTCTTCTTCCTCACCGGGACCAAATTGGACACCCACTCGGAATATCTCAAGGGGACAATGATTTGGGCATCTAACAACTTCTTCATTTCTCTCTCCATGATAGGAAACAACATGGGATTTATCTGTCTTAGCTTCTGCCTAAATGGCTTAGCCTCTTCCTTCAGTGGGATCTTGTGTTCAATGATGGATGTGTCATATGTCTTGAGGTCTTCATAGGCCCATGAAAACACATCAACAAATTCTCTTAATAACTTAGTATATTCGGCCCTCTGTTCTTTGGTCAAACTACTTGACAACTTGACAAACTTAGGCTCCTCTTGTGTGCCAATGTTTCACTCCACTGTATTAACATCTCCATTTGAAACCCTGCCCTTTACTGCCACATCATTTCCATCGAACAGTCTTTCTAAAGGTACTAGTCCCTTTGGAATGTGATTGCTACGCAAATGAATAATATGGTGATTAGCAATTTTATTTAAAAATATCTCAGGGTGAGGGTGATTTTCGAGATCAGGATCCTAATCGATATGCAATGCAGAAAATTCATCGACATACGGAAGAATATTTTTGATTTCAAGATCATATTCGAATACCTTCCAATGCTTGATATTGTCCAGAACATATGGCCTATATATTATCTCAACATCGTATTTGATCTTAGGTGGCATAGGGATCCTGAATAGACTAGCTGAGACAGCTAAGGAATTGAACAAAGTATTTTCCTTTCTTGGAATAAAATAAATGTTCAAAGCTGAGAAGAAATTATCAATCGGGTCCCACACGTCATTTTTCTAACTCCTGAGCCGAGGATACTTAGCTCGATAACCATTTCTGACTTGCTAGATTATCAACTCAACATCTCCGAACACTGCTACCTCCTCAATTCCCATTTCTTTTGCATCCCCTAAACCTAGAACAAGAGCTTCATATTTTTCCACATTATTGGTAGCCTCAAATTCTAGATTGTATGACAGGGATATGGTTTCCTAACAAGGTGACACAAAAACCACTCCAGTGCCAATGCCTTCGCTAGAAGAATCTTCATCGAAAAACATCTTCCAAAACAGAGGTGGTTGGAGGAGGTATCTCGTGATTAAATATAGGTTGCTTTCGAATTTGAAAAGGGGCTTCAGGAGTATCAGTGAGCTGCAATAAACTAGACCCCAAATTAGTGTCAAGTGCAAAGATAGGATGATTGGTGGGGTCTACTTCATCACTAATAATGTAGGCCAATTGAGCTTCTATGTACAACCTCCTTTGTTCCCCTCTAAAGACTAGAATGGTGGCATATGTGAGATCCATCTGTAATGTTCCTCCAAGTTTTTTAATCCAAGATCTTGAAAACAACATGCCGAACTTGGGGGGAACATCAGCTACTTCAATGTCCATGACCACACTCTTCATTGGCAGCTGAAATAAAGAGACCACCAAGTATTTGATGACTCTGAGGCATTTCACCCTCCTTAAATCAAAAGAGTACAAATCGTGATAATCCTTTGTCACTTCTAGTCCCAATTCTTCCATGACTATTTTGGGCATAAGGTTGTGGGAAGCTCCTGAATCCATGAGGCAATTATGCAACAACTTATCATGTATGTTCAGGGATATGTAGAAGGGAGGGGATGAATCATCTCTATATTCTACCATGGGACCTAGGATGACTATTGGCTTTTCATCTTGAAGATTTACTAAGTTTGTGGAAGGCCGGGGGGACTCAGATTGTAGCACTTTGGAGAGGGACCTTTTGAAATATTCATTTTTAACTAGTCATGAGAGGGGTACGAGAATTCTAATGTTTTGAATTTCGTGCTCAAAAATAAAGGAGGAAAGAGGCTTAGGATATTCCATTACCTTAGAGACAGGTTCTTTGGTTGTTGGCGAAGTATTCTGAGTTTCTTTTCTTTGGTAGTGATTGTTTTAGGTTTAGCAAGACTTTCCGCTATGAGGGGCTGATCATGGCTATCAAAATTCCCTTCTTTCTTCTTTGACCTGAGATGGTATCTGTTAAGAGTGTTGTTGGCCTTTTCCCCCTTACCCAACTCATTGATTTGAATGTTCATAAGGGATTCTTCATATGCAGATTGAGTCAAATGGGGAAAAGGGGAAGTGTCTTCAATACAGTGAATTTCAGGGTCGAGCTTGTTAGCGCTCTGTAATTTTCCCAAGGCTGAAGAGGCAGTCACAGAGGAAACATCAAAACTGCTTTGAGTCTTGGATATAGCCCTCAAAGACTTAGAGAGGGATATCTCTATCTGATATAACTTTGTTTGAAGAGATATTAGGCTAGTTAATGGGTTCAGAGTTTGGATTTTTTAATTGGTAAGAGCAGAGAAAAAGGAACCATGGGCAATGGAGTCGCAATCTGAAGCTCAATAAAAAACAAGTTCTATAGACAGCATTACAGGGCAAGGTAGGAAATCTTGGTGGATTCTTTGAATTTGATTTTGGATTTAGAGGAGTAAAATGAGAGGACCAGGCAATGACAGGGAAATCAAGAATCCTGAAATTAACCTTTGAGGAGAAAACATCGATAATTATGTCAAAGCCAAAAGAAGAGTGTGTGTCTCAAAAAATTCTATTCTTTGAACTTCTTTACATAATTCAGAGTATGAATAACTTAAGAAATACAACAGAAACAAATTAAAGTGAATGAGGAAAACATCACCACCAAAAATGACAAATGAATCCTGTAGCTGCTGAGATTGTATTATTGAAATGATGAAAATACAGAAAGCTCAGTGAACTGCTTTACAAAAAATCGATCCTGGTTCCCTGACTGATCAACCCTTTTACATTAAAAATCATCTCTATAAATAAGAGATATCTCCCCATAATTTTTGATATTCGGTTTTAACCTCCTTGGCCAAAAATAGGCACAAATCCCACAAAATTTGGAATTGTCCGCCATGAAAGACGGACCGGTTCTCTGCGAAAAAGGGATCCGAATAGACATCGTTTTCTCTTCAACGCTGAAACCTGGGAAAACCATGAAGGAGGTTATTGTATATGGGCATGTGATGGACAACAAAATCCTTTGGTTTCTCCAAATTCGCCTCCAACTGGCCGTAACAGCTCCTGCAAGATCGGGACTGTAACAAAAAAAACAAAAATCCCAAAAAAGAGGCTGAAAGACAGCTTCGATTCTCCCTTCTCGTGGAACCTATGAAGAAAATGAGAGAGTTTTTTGTTCTTCATCCCATTACAGAGAAAAACCTCTCTTGGTTTCTTAAAATTCATTTTCATTTGCCCAAAAAAATCCTTGGACGAAGACATTCTGAACAGACAAAAATAGGCAAAAAATTATGAAAAAAGTGGTTTTTTCGGGATGAGTGGTATTCCGAACCCCCCTGAGGTGGTAAGAGGTTTTATGGGGGGGGGTCCACTGGAATAGGGTGCTGAAACATGTATGGGGGGTGGTTTTTGTATACTACCATTCCGTACCCCCCCCTCTCGTTAAACTCTGGATGGTGAGGGGGGGGGTCCGAAAGTTTTCACGACTGTTGATTTATTTTGTTTTATTTGATTGATGTAATGAATGTGCGTTGAGGTAGGGGGTGGGTAGGACTTACAGTAGTTTATTTTTATGTTTTTTGTTTTTTAATATTATTTTAATATATGTTTTTGTTATGTGTTACGTTTTGTTTTATGTTATGTTTTTTGTATTTTATATTTTAAATTCTTAAATTTGTTTTATTATGTATTTATTATATTTT
>ML806683.1:67550-105731 GCA_009831015.1 Picea engelmannii
TAGTTTATTTTTATGTTTTTTGTTTTTTAATATTATTTTAATATATGTTTTTGTTATGTGTTACGTTTTGTTTTATGTTATGTTTTTTGTATTTTATATTTTAAATTCTTAAATTTGTTTTATTATGTATTTATTATATTTTGCTTTTTTATTTTTAATTTTTGTGTTTGATTTTTATATGTTTTGTTTTTTTAATTTGTTTTATTTAATATTTAATTAATCCTAATTACTAACTAAGATTTTTAACTTAATTAATAATTAATTAATTATTAACTAGTTATTTATTAACTAATTTAACCTATTCTAACTATACTAACATTACTATTATTTAATCTAATTAACTTATTGTTATTTTTTCTTTAATCCTAAGTTAATTTATTCGTGAATGGGTGGTGGGAGAGATGTGGCTCAGGGACGAAAAGACAAGGGAACGAGTGGTGCAGCGTGGATGAAGGATGCAACAGAGGTGATGGGATCAGGCGAAAAGGATGGGTGACACGTATAGATAGGGGGCCCGCCAGAGTAAAAATCCATTCCAGACGCACCCCCCCCCCCTACCGTTAAAGGTAGATCAGTTGGGGGGGTCCGAAAAATACCTTGAGCCATTGATCTGTGCACTTTTCTTTCGACCGAAGATCTGTGCATGATCTTTAACACACATTCCGGACCCCTCCCCCCTCCATTAAAGGCAGAATGGACGGGGGGGGTCCGTAATCCAATATAGACCGTAGATCTAAGCACTGAAACTTGGGCTGTCCAAATGCGCGCATACATTATCTGCGATTCCGGACCCCCCCTGCCGTTAAAGGTAGAACGATCGGGGGGGTCTGGAAAAACTTGTGAACCATAGATCTCAGTGTCAGCTTCTCAACCGTTCATTTATGCACTATCTTTACTCTGTGAGTGCAAAGTCATATTTTCTCTCAAAACTTAGGATATGCACATAACGTGGATTTTGTGCACTGTTTCTCTTGCTTTTGTCTCCATGGGGTTAGGAAAAACCACTCAGCGTCAACAACCATGAATTTTATTTTCTTTCCTTTGAAAATATCTTGCAGAGATGAAATATTATTTGCAAGCCTATATACCCAGAGTGAAAATTTTCCAGTCAACAGATGATCCTATGAATTATAGGGTTATAACAGTGGCTCCACCTAGGGATGGAAACTCTTTTGGGAGGTGTCAAGAACCACAGACCTATTAATCATGCAGACCGATGCTTTATCCATTGGGCTGATCCAAAAATCTTATTCTGCAACCTGTACCTATTTTGATCTTGCAACTGAAACCAAATCAAATGAACACTGCTGAAAAAGAGATGCTCAGAATGCTGAGCTTATTCACATTCTCCTACCTACCCTATTCTACTGATAATTTTGATAAATCAAATAATACAAAAATTCCAATGAAGCCAATCAAGTAGCTGCTGAGACTAGAGGATTGTTTGACTGCTTGTTAGCACAGTGAAAAGAGAAGCTTGACCTTTTTCCCATAGATTCAAAACTGCAAACTGTAATGGTCATTGCTGAAAGCATGATTGATCTTTACAACAGAGACCCCAACAGTCTTGAAGAACAAAAGTAATGTCAGAGATAGATTGAGGCTCTACAGTGAAAAAATTCTCCATATAGGTAGCTATAGGATCAAGGTAGAAATGACATGTTCTTTGATTTTTGGATTCTGCCAAGTAAGCGACATGCTTTGGCACTGTATCTATGTTATTTTCATCCTCATGCATTTCCTGACATGGCTGCAACTTTCTTGATGGGTTTTGAAATGATGCTTCTGCTAAACACACCCCTGTAGTTGACTGTCCTATCATATCCATATCATAGCATCATTTTATCCCATAGCTGGATGATGGGGAATGATTTTGACCAAACAAGCCATCCAACCAATCAGCTATTGGATCCTGAAAAGATTGACAAGACTGTTGCATTGATTTAAATGAAATTTCCTGCCTGTTTTTGTATTCATCCTTCAACACTTGTTCAAGAGTCTCCTTCAAAATTTGAAATGAATTAAAGCACAATGGTACAGAGTTATTTTGGCTTAACTCACAATTTGTCTCAGGCTTTAAGCTTTCATTTGAAATTTGAAAATCAAAGTAGGTAAAGGGTTGCAACTCTGGATTTAGAACAACCTCCACATCCTTAATGGCATCTTCAACTGATTGATCAAGAAAATTTTTGTCTTCACTATTTACAACTGGCCTAGAGTTTCTTTTCAGAAATTGAAAAGATGAGAAACATAAGGGCAAATATTTTTCCCTTACTCTGAAATTTTTTGTCTCTTCCTCATCGTTGTCATGACTGTTATGCAAGGGCTAATTGTCACATCTGAACTGTAAATGATCTTCTTCCTGCCAATGACATGCTGCTGATTGCTTTGAACAATGCACATCTATTTCAGCCTCATGCTCATCATCATATTGATCACACTTGGGTGGATAATCCAAGTAAGGAATGTCATCAAACATGCACATCATATCAGCTGGTTGTTCCTCTGCAAGTTGAGATGGAGCTACATCTTTGACTGTGTTTTGAATCGAATACATGAAAGAATCATTATCCAAACCATGGTACCAAGGATGAACAACAAAATGTTTGGGAACAATGACCTTTTCTTTCTCTGAGATCAATGGACCATGATGTCTTTGGATGAAAAGTTCATTTTTCCTATTGATCCTCTACATCATCTCTTCCATGGCACTGGCCAAAATCTCCAGTTTAGCTTCTGATGACTTCAGCTGCTCCCTTCCTTTGTTCTTTAACTTTGACCTTTTGATCAACAAGTTGGTCTCCATATCAACTGCAATGCTCTGCATTTCTTCAAGGCTTGCAGTGTTCCTTTCTCTTAATTGGAATGCCATCTCAGGATCAAAGGCATATAGGAAATGCAAGTGGGTTGATCCTGGGGGTGGCTTTATATCAATAGGCATTGCATGATATACCTTATTGAACCTTGCTGAAAACTTTTGTACTATTTCCCTTGGTTGTCTTTTCAAATGGTCATACTCTTCCAAGATGAGAAAAACATTTCTCATGATCACCCACCTATCTAAGAAAACTTGCATGAACTGCTGAAAATTTATGATTCTTGCAGCTGGAAGGTTCTTAAACCAATCTTTGACTTTACCTCCCAAAGACAGGGAAAACATTATGATGCAGACATCATCATCTTCTACCTCAAAGAGGTCAAGAAAATCCTCAAGACTTTGGATATGATTTTCAGCAGCAATATTGGCATTCTCTCCATCAAACCTAGGCAGATTATTGATGTAATTGACAGGGAGGTCATGGAGAAAAGGAGGCAAATCTAGAGGCTTGTATTGGTCTGGGAATTTTGCAAGCATAGGAGATGAAGAAAGGGGCTTACAACCCTCTAGAGGTTTAGCAAGAATAGGAGATAAAGCATGAGGCTTATGTCTCAGTAGGGTTTCTACAGGTGCATCTGGGATGTCCACAGGTGTATGAGTATGTACATAATCTACAATTGGGGATATGATCTCTTGAGGCTCATCAATCAATAGATGGTCAATGTAATCTTTGGAAATATACTCTTGATCAGGCTTAGAATAAGACAAAACATAATTGTAGATAAAACCAAATATGTCTTGAATGCAATTTGAGCTTGAGTACCTGGTCTTTCTAGGCTGCTTGGCCATGCTTTAGGTTCTTCCTTCAGTGGAGTCTTTGAGTTTGGCACTGTCTAGAGCTGATTGGAGTCACCAGGTGAATGATCTCATCCTTCTTGTGTCTGGTCATTGTCCACCATCAGTGATCAGATCTGGAGATTTTAAGTGTACTACTGGGGAACTGTCCCCAGCAGAGTTGCCATTCTGTTAGCACTCTGTAATTTTCCCAAGGCTGAAGAGGCAGTCACAGAGGCAACATCAAAACCACTTTGAGTCTTGGATCTAGCCCTCCAAGACTCAGAGAGGGATCTCTCTGTCTGATATAACTTTGTTTGAAGAGATATTAGGCTAGTTAATGGGTTAAGAGTTTGGATTTTTTAATTGGTAAGAGCAGAGAAAAAGGAACCATGGGAAATGGAGTCACAATCTGAAGCTCAATCAAAAACAAGTTCTACAGACAGCATTACAGGGCAAGGTAGGCACTCTTGGTGGATTCTTTGAATTTGATTTTGGATTTAGAGGAGTAATATGAGAGGACCAGGCAATGACAGGGCAATCAAGAATCCTGAAATTAACCTTTGAGGAGAAAACATCGATAATTATGTCAAAGCCAGAAATAGAGTGTGTGTCTCAAAAAATTCTATTCTTCGAACTTCTTTGCATAATTCAGAGTATGAATAACTTAATAAATACAACAAAAACAAATTACAATGAATGAGGAAAACATCACCACCAAAAATGACACATGAATCCTATAGCTGCTGAGATTGTATTATTGAAATGATGAAAATACAGAAAGCTCAGTGAGTTGCTTTACAAAAAATCGATCCTGGTTCCCTGACTAATCAACCCTTTTACATTAAAAATCATCTCTATAAATAAGAGAGATCTCCCCATAAGTTTCGAGAGTCGGTTTTAACCGCATTGGCCAAAAATAGGCACAAATCCCACAAAATTTGGAACTGTCCTCCATGAAAGACAAACCGGTTTTCTGCGAAAAAGGGGTCCGAACAGACATCGTTTTTATTTCAACGTTGACACCTGGGAAAAACATGAATGAGGTTATTGTATATGGGTGTTTTATGGACAAAAAGGATGGGTGACACGTATAGATAGGGGGCCCGCCAAAGTAAAAATCCATTCCAGAGCCCCCCCCACCGTTAAAGGTAGATCATTTGGGGGGGTCCGAAAAATACCTTGAGCCGTTGATCTGTGTTCTTTACTTTCGACCGTAGATCTGTGCATGATCTTTAACACACATTCCGGACGCCCCCCCCCCTCCATTAAAGGCAGAAAGGAGGGGGGGTCTGGAATCCAATATAGACCGTAGATATGAACGTTGAAACTTGGGCCGTCCAGATGCACGCATACATTATCTGTGATTCCATACCCCCCCTGCCATTAAAGGTAGAACGGTCAAGGGGGTCCGGAAAAACTTGTGAACCGTAGATCTCAGCGCCAGCTTCTCAACTGTTCATTTATGCGTTATCTTTACTCTGTGAGTGCAAAGTCATATTTTCTCTCAAAACTTAGGATACGCGCATAACGTGGATTTTGTGCACTATTTCTCTTGACTTTTTCTCCATGTGGTTAGGAAAAACTGTTCAGTGTCAACAACCATGAATTTTCTTTTCTTTCCTTTGAAAATAATTTGCAGAGATGAAATATTATTTGCAAGCCTATATACCCAGAGTGAAAATTTTCTAGTCAACAGATGATCCTATGAATTATAGGGTTATAATAGAGCTCATCTATCACCTCTCCTTCCTCATGAGCAACTAGGTTATTTTGGAGAGGGGTTTGAATCCTCTGATCATCTCTATCTTTTCTCCTTTGTTCCCTTGGCAAAGCCTGTGGCACATTGTTACTAGGCCTCCTGAAGCCTCTGTTATCAGTATTTTGAGGGATTTTGTACATGGTCTTCCCTTCTAACTCCCACCTTTCCATTCTATCCGAAAGCGATTTTAGCACTTTAGTTACCTCATCCATCTGAAGGGGAAGGGGAGAGGAATTGGATGGGGAGGCTTCAGGTCTCTTCCTGGATATGTCTCTGTCATCCTTATTCCTGAGTTGGTCAACAACCAATATGTTAGATTCTACTTCCACGACTGCATCTTGCATGTGAGCCAGAGTAGTTTCTCTCCTTTCCCTCAACAAGAGGCATAAATCAGGATCAAAAACACTAGCATAAGTGATTTTAGCAGAGGCTTCTGAGTGCTCTATCTCAGTGGGGATCTTATTGTACATTTTATTGAATCTCTTGGAGAAGTCAGAGAAAAAATCTACTTCCTTTCTCTTCAAAGACCCAAACTCTGTCATGTAATACATGAAGTCTTTTTTGTCTCCCCATTGTCTCAAAAAGGCACTATCCAAAGCTTCAATCCCATTGATAGATCCAGGAGGCAGGGCCCTAAACCACTTTCTAGCCTCACCTTCAAGGCTATGGACAAAAATCCTCATCCATACGTTTGCATGCATGATAACATGATCATCTATAAAACTGTAAAAGGCTTCAAGGTGTTCTTCTGCAACTATGTCCCCTTCGCTTGTAAACTTGGGCAGCTTCTTAAGGTAGCCATCTGCTGGAAGGGCATTGAGAGGCTAAGGTAACAATAGGGGAGCATACCTAGCAGATATTATAGCCTCCATTCTGATCATGGGGGCATTTTCTCCTACCATAGGAATATTAGGTGGAGGAGAACTCGAGGGAGAAGGAGCTTGAATAGGGGATACTGGAAATGAGCTTCGAGGTGGAAGGGGGAACAACGGGGGATTCAGAGAGAAGGCTAAGGGGATTGATTCAGAATATGCTTCTCTCTGTGCAGTAGTAGTAATAAGAGGAGGGGTGGTAAATCTAGGAGTGGGGAAATCTGCTATGGTCTTGGGTCTACGGCAAGATACAGCTTCAAGGAAGAGGGGAGTGACAAGGATTTCTCCCTCCAATCTCAGACCAGGAGGGGAAAACTCAGCAGGAACACTTCCAAAATTTAGGAAATGAGAAACTTCAGGAAAAGGTCTACTAGGAAGATGAGAAGAAGAAAATGGAGTGTCTACAGAAGGACATGGAAAATTACCTGGTTCAACGGTGGAAGTTTCTCTTTCAGAGGCCTTTCCTTTTCTGATAATCACCTCCGGATTAGCTTCAGGTGTAGCTAGAGGTAGCTGTGGGTGGAACCACGTGTGTCTACCTCTGGAAGCCACAACTAAAACAATAGGGTCGCCACAATGGAGTCATCACAATCGAGTCACGAGGTGCACAGTATCAATCTCACAGGGCTCTGATGCACCTTCAGAATCAGAGGCTCGATGTTGTTCGATCCCAGGGAAAATTTTCAACTTTGTCCCTAACAACGGTGCCATAAATATTGGCATCAGAATTCACTCCTAGATTGTAGTAGGAGTAAGCTTGAAACCCATCAATTTATGTCACTATTTGTTGATAAAGGGTGATGAATGGAAGTAAACTTAGAACAATATCGTTCTAACTCATAAACTAGCCCAAGCATGCACAAGCAGATGAGGTCTTGGTTTAACTTCAGACAGTAAGTTGTAATAAGGGTGAGTAGGAGGAAGACTTTTGTGGGGAAATGTGAAGGCCCGTTGTAGGCATCAAACTTCTAACAGCCTGTAGAAGAAAACATTGAACACAAGAACCTCTTATATTCAAAAGCAGAAACACTAAAAGAACATAACAACGCTATAATAAATCCTTTATCATAACACAGTCACGATGATTCATCTGAATAAATCAATCATGAACCCTTTTAGTATGAGATCAAAACTAGATGAAAAAGAGAGTTTCCTTACATTGAACAAGAAAATTTCATATGCAGATACATAGCCAGGAAAACCAGTGCTTCATTAAAACATTACAGTCGGGAGCTCTGCTCTACCATCCATCCTCACAAAAATACAAAAACTGAGTATATATACTCAGAGCAATTCATCACCTTGGCAGTAGGAGGGTAGTTGAGACATTAAAGTCAAAATTAGTGTGTGTAGGCTCCTCTAGTCAGACGAGGAGATAAGATCGGCATGGATTCTTTAGGAAAACCTACACACAGGATGATCTTGGGCAAACTCTCTGCCAAAACATCCATGCCTTACATTTAAGGAGTGAGGCAACATTTCAACCACCTCCTCCTATCGTTATTTACCTCTAGCAGGGATCAGGATCGAGGCCGAGTTGAATTGGCACCTCGAGAACATGGCGATGCCTCCTGCAGCTAAACCCAATGCTTTGTCCCTTTGCACATCTCTTTCTATCACCCCAAGTGACCACGGGCCGTGACCCTATGCCTATCTTCAAAGGTGCTTTTCGTATTTTGCATTTCAGCGATTCCATATGCAGTGGAGGAGAGACCCCTTGTCTTTCAAGGTCCCAGTAACCGGAATTCCAAAATGGCTAATCATTTCATGTTTCAGAGTTTCCTGATGCAGTGGAGGAGCGACGCCCTGTCTTTCAAGGTCTCAGTAACTGGAATGCTGAAACGACTAATCATTTTGTGTTTCGGAGTTTCCCAATGCAATGGATGAGAGTGACCCCCTGTCTTTTGAAGTCCCAGTAGCCAAAATGTCGAAACGACTAATCATTTCATGTTTCGGAGTTTCCCAATGAAATGTATGAGAGTGACCCCCTATATTTTGAAGTCCCGGTAGCCAAAATGCTGAAACAGCTAATCATTTCACATTTCAGAGTTTCCCAATGCAATGGATGAGACCAACCCCCTGTCTTTTGAAGTCCCGGTAGCCGAAATGTAGAAACGACTAATCATTTCACATTTTAGAGTTTCCCAATGCAATGGATGAGAGACCCCATGTCTTTTGAAGTCCCAGTGACCATCGATCTACTCCATCTATGGATCTTCACCGTTGAAAACAAAATGCCCACTCGCTTGATTTTAAGCCCAAAATGGACTTCTTCTGTGTGCTGCGCTTGGCACTCATGATTGCGGCCTTTGAATAAAATGAATTTGATGGGTTTTTAAACCCCATTTCTATGAATTTACACCAAGGGATTGAAATCAAAGAGAAACACCCCCTTGAAAGAATTGGCGCTAACACTCTAGTTGAAAAATTGATCTGCCAATGTTTGTCAGTCATTGGTTTGTCTTGTGGTTTCTTCAGGTGTGTACCACGCTTTCAGAATTGGACCTAGTGAATGTGGAAATACTTGAACCCAGAAGCGAAATGATATTTCTACAACTTTCCACTATCTCTCGCATTGTTCAATATGTGCTTTAGAATCAGACTGTGTTGTGGGTGGGAAATCCCCCTATGGACTAGAATTAAGGGTTCTGTAATGCATGCATAAAATGACCTAAAGTCTCCTACATCTTACCAACATCCCAATCATAAACCCCATTATTCATATGAAAATACAAGGTTAAAAATATCAAGTTATTGTACCTTAGTTTCTATGTTTGATGTCGATCCTTTAACATTTGGTCTCTCCTTGACTGTAAATCTCCTCCTAATGCTGACCTTTATCCATAAAAAGACAAACAAAGAACTCCACATGCATATGATCTATGACCTAATGGGTTAGAGATTCTATCAAAATATAATCAAATTTAAACATTGAAAACCTCATATGGTGGGATGGGAAAAGTACTTCTTTTTATTAATCTCACAAGAGTAACTTACAATAGTGAGATCGACCATTGCTCCTCGAATATGGTCATAGGCTCCTCTTCAACTATGCTCCAACTACTTTTGTATATTCTTCTCTTCACACACTAGTTGTAAAAGGTTGGGACAAAGGGAATGTGAAATTGGGTAGAGTTTCTTTCCAATTATTTTCCTCCTTCCAAATGGGACCCCTACCCCTTATTTTATAGGCTAGAAAGGGCTAGGTATTTGGTCGAGTGATCGTCTATGGGCGGTCAAACGATTTAGGTAACTTAACCAAAACTATGAGTTTCATCTACAACTTTCCATTTTTCGTTCTTTTGTAGGTATACGCGGGTTGTAGTGGGTCAGCTAGCATATACACACGTGTAGTAGTGGATTAGGGTGTGTGTGCCTTCAAAAGGGGTATTTTTAAGAAGAGTTGTTCAGTAGTGGATTGGAAAAATATGTAAAATGATATGGCCTGATGCCAGGTAAGCATATCTGATGCAAATTCGGGTTATAGCAGATGCCCCCTAGTGTGTGAGGTCAAAATATCATCTTATGGTCGAAATACATTATCAATCTTCACCAACGTACGAAACAAGTGAGCCCAGGGAACAGAGTTCAGGAGGTTCCATCTGCAAAATAAAAATTGTTTCACCAAGGCGGGCATACCCATGCTCGAAAAGAAATAAAATCATGGCTTCCAATCAAATACATTGTAGATCCATGTCATATAACTATATAAAGAATAGCCAGAAGAAATACATAGTAGATCTACATCTCAAAATAAAAAATATATACATGTATAGTATCCATATTCAAGAAGTGAATATGGCCTGATGGCTAGAGATGAGACCTTCAAAGCTCGAGCAATAGCTTCAAAATATTCACAAATTAGGTAGGAGTGTAATATGGGTTTATAACTTCACTACCTAGAGGTCTTTGACGACTTGTCAGGAACGGGCTAGAGGATTTTGATGATAAAGCTGAGGGCTTCATGGATTTTGAACAAAGACTTGATTAGGCTTTTAGGATGGCCGAGAATGAGGGCAACAGACAATCTGCAGAGGGGAAGACTCAAGCTTGGTAATAACTTCCCTTGGAAAATAACGCAAAAAAAGATGAGACTCAGGCATCACGACATTTGACATAAGTCTACGATGCAGGAGGCAACACAAACTCTCCACATGTTTGGGAGAATAACCAAATGGAGGAGGACACAACTCTATGTAGCGAGAATAAATTCCTAAGGTCATATTAAATCCCAGGGCTTGACAAACAAATGAAAGGATGTGCTTTGTCCAAGAGCGACTCATTGTGTTGCCAAAAAAAAGAAAATACTTTTCCCTTCCTCTTTTTGGGGTATATTTGATTTTTTTTGTCTTTTTCAATAATTTTGGAAATCTTGAAAAATAATAAAAGAATGTTACATTACAAAGGAGGATCGAGTGTCACAGACATACTAGTTCCAAGCGCAAGGAACACATGGATTCTTAGAGCAAAGGGATATATGTAGGAAAAGGACACTCGGGAAAAATCCTCTATGGGACAAGGTGTCAAGAAGTAGAGGCAAAGTGCTACATGGTTTGCGTATAAGGCATGCTTCAGATGGTTTAGTTGAGAGAAACATGGAGCCGCCATTAGGCCAAAAATGCAGGTATGCAAATGCAATTAATAAGACACAATGGTAACGTCCTTCGATGTGATTTTAACAAGTCCAGAGAAGTTAAGCTCGGGGTTTTTTCATATTTAGAGAGTTTAAAAAAGCGTAAAAGGAGACTCTGTTGGGGTACCCTTTTCGAAGGTAGTTTATTCAGTTCGAAAAAGGGGTAAACTAGCACCGAAAATACGTCTATTCAAAACCATTTTAACGAGTGTGATAAAGAAAATATCACTCGACAATTTTTTCATATTTAAGGAGTCTGAAAAAATCTTAACTATGGACTCTATTAGGAATGTTCTTCTGGACCATTTTAACGAGTGTGAAGGAATAAAGTCACTCGATAATCTTTTCAATTTTAAGAATTTTGAAAAGAGCTTAACTATGGCCTCCGTGGGGATTCCTTTTTTGTAAATTTAGTCCCTCAGGCCCGAAGAAGGGTTAAAATTATACTTGAGAATACTCTTCTAGAAAACCAAGGCTTCTAAAGTATACCTTTGTTCGTACAGTTTACCATCCGGACCGAAAAAGGGGTAGACTACCATTGGACATACATGCCTTAAAATTTCATTTTAGTGAGCGTGAAAGTCAACAAGGTCTCTCGACAATCTCTTCATTTTTAGAGGGTCTGAAAAGGGCTTAAAAGAAGACTCGTTATGTTTTTTGGGAGTCTCAAGGGTGAGGTAAAGAGTGATAATGCATCATGAAAATGAGGATCAAACTCGTAATCAAGATAAAACTAACAAGGAATCCCAGGCCTATGGTCATTAACGACGGCATGGACACCAAAATGCAACCAAGATCTATCTAGGGCATCCATGAAAGGTTAGGCTCTACCACTAAAAATATGACACTTCTAAAGAAGTAATGATGGTTCTGTGTCGCAATTCGGTGGGATTGATCCTATGGAAAAGAGAAAAAGGCAATGTGGTGCAATAAGTGGAGGTGAAATCCTATCTTACATGCACAAAGTTGGAAAAATGACTTTTTACCAAAAGACCTTGAAAATGACCCAATTATCCAAAAACAAATTCTCAATACCCAAAGTAGCATTGATTGTAACATCCCCTAAGAAACTCTTGAATCATTTTTCAGGTTAGAAGAAGGATAAAAAGGTCCAAAAAATGACAAAAGTGGCCAAAAATTCTATAAATAGAAGTTGGTTGATCATTATCACTATTGCTAATTGAGAAATTGACTAAAAGCCAAAAATACGCCTTTGTGAAAAGAATTTATTCTAGGAGCTTCAGTGGACGAAACGAACTTCCGCTTGGACCAAATAATTGCATACTAATCCCTCTTTGTAATTCAATTTTTCCTTTACGCATTTAATTTTGTTTTTGGAGGGGCACCGACCTATAAAAAGGTCGGCCCTATGTACACGTAGGCAGGAGAAAATATGCATGCGTGCACACATGACTGTGCACACGTGACTGTGCACACTACAACCCACATGTACCCTTCATTTTGTGGAATTTGTTTAAAAAATTGCAAGAGTTAACCCTCCTGAACTTTCTCTATTATAGGATGTATGTTCACTAGAGAGAGAGAGCATGAGGACATTGAGATTTTGGTTGATGAGGACCCTGATGCTCTTGCTGCATTGTTGCAATGTGGTTTGTTAAATTTCTTCTATTGTCCCTTCATGTGGGCACAACCTAGGCTATTGAACACCTTGCTTTATTATTGGCATCCTGACAAAGAGGCCTTCATGCTTGAGGGAAAATCATTGACTCCAACACTTGAGGATATCTACTATCTAACTGGCCTCTCAAGGAGAGGTGAACCAGTCAATTTTTTCACCTTTCCTTCCGGGCCTCAGAACATATCGGAGTTGATTGAACTCCATTGTGAAGCCAACACAGACAAAATGGGCACACAAGTGTCGATAAGCAGGATTTCAATATTATCACTGAAAGTGATAATGTTGCTCATTGGGCGGATCACTAGGTATGCATCTTTGCAACAAGATTCTTGGGTGCACATGAATTGTGAGGTTCAGTGCTTAAATGCACAAATTTTTGACTGGAGCACCACATTACTGGATTGTATGAAGAGGAAGCTAATAGAGTGTTGAATGCGTAGGCATAGAAAATTTGGGTTTGGAACTATTCTTTGTTCTTTCTTCTTCTTCGAGAGTGCCTAGTTTCAGTCCTAGAGAGACGATATGAGGGCACCAGGCCCCTCACCCCAGGGGGGAGGAATGACTATTGAGGCCTTTGACGGAATTTTTTTTTCTTGGTGGGAATGATAGATTCTATCCATAGAGAAATAACCTTATTGTTATCAGACTAATCGGTAGGTGTGGAAACTAATAGATCTCCCTAGATCCACCTGGATCTAGAAAAAAATAGGACAGGACATGACTCTTTCCCTAAGTTGTGATCATTGAATCTACTAATAAGGAGGAATAAGTGACATACCTTTGTATTGCTTCCTTAGGTCTCTATTTCTCTCTCTTCACTCTGGTGCTCTCATGAGGTCAATACCAAGACAACACAAACCAACCAAAGTGAAGATAGCAAAATGTATTCAATGTCAACTTATGCATATGATCAAGGAATTACACAATAAAGTAAGAGTGACTTTATGGGAAAGGGACATGTTGATGTATCATATTAATTGAAAGTAGAAGATACAACCTAATCGCCTTGATGTCGCAAGCTTCCTTTCAGTGAAACTTGGTTCTGACACACACACTTGCTTTGTACTTGCATGAAGAAGATACAATTCCTCTTGATAGACCAACTAGAGCCTTCAAGCCTCTTTCCAAGCAAGGTTCTTCACACAATGCCTTCACCGATTCTTCAATTAATCTTGCTTAACCTTTTCCATGAGAAACCTTTCAATATATAGGAGAAGGAGAGATGGTTACATGGATGAGGATGATCCCATCAAATATGAGAAGTCAGTAAAATGACAACCATATGAATGCCAACTCATTTTCTAGAAGATTCCCTTCTAGAACCCTCGAGACCTCTTCTCTTTTCCAAGTTTGAAAATAGGTTCGCACCCTATGTATGGAGAAAAATGCGAGAAGTTTGCACCCTAGATGAAGGTTGCCTATGAGAATGAGGGATTCTCACACCCTAGGCCATATGCAGCCTATGAACTCACTTTGAAAATATGTTTTTGGAAGGAGACACGATCCACTTTTCTCAGGAAAAAAGTCCTTGTTGGGAGCCTGAATGGACCATTGTTAATACATCACCAAGATGACCAAAATCATGGGTAATAGAATGCCCCCCAAAGTATGAGGCTAGAATCAGTGACATCCGAAATACTTTGTAAACTGTGTGTGTGTGTCGGAAACCAGGAGCGCACTTAATTGGAAACCTGCAAACAACTAAGCATATGAAAAATATAATACCAGTTATGAGGTAGGCATCCCCGTACTCAGGTCACAAACAGATGACATCATGAACATGGGTCATGGCCGCCAATCATACACCATGGATCCATGCCATCAAAATATCGCATAGCCACCAAGAATACATTGTGGATCTATGCAAGAAGATTCAAATCAAGACGACATAGC
Source organism: Picea engelmannii (assembly GCA_009831015.1). Lineage (NCBI taxonomy): Eukaryota > Viridiplantae > Streptophyta > Pinopsida > Pinales > Pinaceae > Picea > Picea engelmannii. The sequence goes on from ML806683.1 coordinate 82,002, forward strand.
CACGAGACATACAAAGTGGATCTATGTGTCGATGAAAATCATACACATTCCATCGCAGCCTGGGTCAAAAATATGAAAACTAGGGTCTTCAATCCCATCACCTCAAAGTACGAATTTAACCATGTGATTACATGTGTCGAAGTCGAACATGGTAGAAACCACTTGATTACCGATCAATGATGCAACCGTTAACAAGTGTGAGGGAAATCACCATTAATGTCAATGACTCCCAAGGTACATGAGTACAATCCAATGAATGTGAATAAATGAGTTGAGGCCAAACATTCAACGGAATCTCCCGATCAGGGGTCAATGATGAAAAGTCATTGTCGGAAGTGACAAAACTTGCCATTGAGGCATGCAAGTTCCAAGGTACCAAATAATTTCTAAGTCTTGTTTCCGGATAATGAGCTGGAGTCGATGGAACAAAACTCATCACAGGGGGGCCTTGATGTATCCCCCATCAATAACAGGAAATGAGTAACAGATTCTAAAGATGAAACAGAGTATGATGTAGGTCGAACTAGACACAGGGAAGGTTGACATGGAGAGAATGGAAAACTGCATATGGCCGACGCAATAGAGGTTTCAGATGGACTTCTCTTGAACATATGAACGACATAACAAGTGATTTGGCAGCACTGACTCAAATATGACTCAGGATATGACATTGTAACAAGTCGAATGAGAGACAAATGGATTTCCCAAACCAACTTCAGATAATGAACAAGGGGTGTCATGTTCAAGAGAGACACTTATTTCCAATAATATGAATACAAAAACACATCCCTTTCCCAAATTCCCCCCCACCATTTCTGGCGAGTACCTCTTTATTTTTACGCAATCTTGAGGAGGATAACATATGCTTGTTGATGTAAGATCATCCTTCGGACAAGTCCCTTGGATTATGTTTAACGAACCTTAGGAAGGAGTGGTTCGGTCCCATTACATGTCTTTCAATGTTTGTTTAACGAGTCCAAAGATAGAAAACTCAAATGTTTTTCATGATTATAGAGTCTGGAAAAACACTCAAAAGAGAACTCTCTCAGTTCCTTTTTCGTAAAATAGTCTGATGAGACCAAAAAAGAGATAAATTATTACCCAACAGATGCTTTCTTCAAATACTTTAACGAGTGTGAAAATAGCAAGATCACTTGGCAATCTTTTCATGTTTATAGAGTCTGAAAAGAGCCCGAAAAAGTGATAAAAGTGTGCTCAATTATGGTCTCATGTATTTTCGAGCATGAGAACGAACAAAGACCAAGCTCGATGTTTTGTCTAAAAACCATAAAAAATAATTAAACATGCGATGAAAAAGAGAAAAGATCCATACTCCTTTGCATGGACTTTGAATTCGTCATATCTGCAAAAAGTCTCACTCATAGGGCTATTAGGCATTAGGTTTGATCAACAAAAATGGTAAAAAGTAAATATAAGTGGGTAAAAGTTCTTTTACTATAGTCATTGTAACTTTGCCAAGATTTTAGCCCAAAACCCCTCTTTTTCCCTTGAAATTCAGAGCTCGATCGTGGAAGGTACGAGCAACCGTTTGGTGAACCATCTCCATTAGTGAGGTAAGATCCCTGTCTTCTACCTTTTCATGGTTCAATTTTTTGTTTTCATTGGAAAATTTCAAGTTTTGAGTTTGTTTTAGGGCCAAAATTTGCGCCCAGGCATTCTCACAGGCTATCCATACGAGACCTGCGAGAATGCATGATTCTCGTAGGTGGCCCCAAAAGCACCCATGAGAACCTCGCACTGTGCTAAAGGGGCACCTGCGAGAACCGCAAAATGAAAATTTTCTTTGATTTTTGCTCAATGAAAAAAGTGCTAAGGCTTGAAAAGAGTTGTTGACCCTCTTCTTATGGTTCTTGTGCAGGCATTTGACTATCACAATGGTTCTGGAATGGCGCAAAAGAGAGCATGAAGAAGATGATTCCATTGTCTAGAATGACCCGGGCACTATTGCCACTTTATGAGACTGTGGTCTCCTGAAATTCTTTCGGATCTCGGGTATGAAGGCCCAAGTCAGGCTGTTGGAATACCTCGTTCATATGTGGGACGTGGACCAACAAGTATTCCACATGGGGGTCCACACATTGTCCTTGGATATCGAGGACGTTTATTTCCTAACAGGACTGTCACAGCGTGGGTACCATGCTAGCTTGACCGGTAGCTAAGGTGGTGGGTTGCCTATGAGTGAGTATTGTTGTCAGTACTGTGTTCCAAAGGAGGAAAGAAGCAAAGGAAAGGTGGGCATTTGGGGGGTCCAGGATTTGACCCTTCGCACTATCTTGTTCACCATTGCTCATATGTCTTGGAGTGCTACTCCACACATGGCTCTCCAGAGCTATTTTCAGTACGCCATAGAGTGTATTGAGCCTCAAGTCTTTAATTGGTCAGACACAGTCCTTCATAGCATAAAGAGGCAATTGAAAAAATGCAGGAAAGGTGACCTGAAGCAATTCGGGTATGGATCACTTTTGGTGTCCTTCTTTCTTGAGAGGGTTCCCTTACTGAGGTTGCAGGTTGAGTGGGGTTTACCGGCTCCAGAGGATTCGAGGATGTTGAGGTGGTGCAACCTCATCGCTCGACATGTAGCTGGGTCGATCATCAAATACAATGATTCCTTCTTTGATTGGTTATGACCACAGATGATGATGGTCGACGATTATGCCTATGCCGAGTTGGATTTCCGAGGAGATCCGGATTTGGCCCTACTCGAGGATGCTCAGTGGGGAGATCTAGGTAAGAAGTACACATTTTTTCACTTTTTAAATGTTTTTGTGAGTTTTATCATATGAAAATGTTTTTATGTTTGCCCAAGACCTGATCAAAAATCTCTTTTGAATGACACAGATGTGGGGCCTTATCGACCTCCGAGTACCTCTCCTATTTAACACCAAGGAGAGGTGTCTCCAGTGTCGCGATGGGATGTTGAAGATTATGAGGCAGTGGAACAAAACTTGGAGGGGTTGACTGTTTTCATTCTTGACATGACTATTGGAGAAGTCCCTCGGTGGTATCAACGCCATACTATGGGTGTGTCAGAGTCTATTGGTTGACTACTTCATATGGTTGCTTGGGTAGTTGTGTGTTATCACGAGCATCATCCATGGCATTTCTTTGTAGAAGATATGAGCTTCATATTTTGAAATTTTGGTTCTTGGACATAACTTTTTTGTAAAAAACGTTTGATCGTTATATACATGTATATGGCTTCTACCGGCTTATCTTGTGTTATGTGATACATGTGATGTGATTGGTTTATAAATGGCCCAAATGTATGTCTAATACATAGTTAGCTAATGCATCAGTTAATGTATTTAGACATCTAGGAATATGTTGATACTCAATATAATCAAAATAACGTTCCAAGAGGCAAATTCTTAAATATACCCATAATAAAGTATGACTTCGAATAGAATAGACATTACTTAACTGTAGTACTACTAGCTGTGAATCAAGTCATACAACCAAGTGACGGATATCGAGTGAGATAGCATCAATCAACAATTCTATAATGGTGCTATACTCTGCAATACTGTTGGTCGCAGAGCCGAGGCACACACCTCGTAGAGCGATAAGTTTGTTTGTAGGGGCGTAAATTTCCCACGTAGCAGAAACAAGGTTCTGAGTACTACGGCTAGTGCCATCAACGAAGCTAATGTGGGGTAGCGAAGACTCTGACATTTGGAAACCAAACACAACGTAACATAAGGGCAGAGACCAGATAATGAAAAAAAAACATACTATTGTAACACACAAAAAGTATGATACAATAAAATACAAGTACTCATGCATAGGTGATCTTATGCATAGTACTTCTTTAAGTACAACCCATTTCTGGGTTCACTCAAAGGGATACCGTCTTAATCTACTAAATCGTAAGCTCCTTTTTCCAAAACTTGTCTAACGATATAAGGACCTCGCCACATGGCTTCGAATTTTCCAACTCCTAGCATATCCTGATCTTGTTCGTAAAGGAGAACCAGATCTCCTTAAGAGAAAAAATGAGGCTTGACATGTTTGTCGTATTGGGCCTTGACACATTTCTTCTGGGCTTCTATGACTAGGGTATCATCGCATCAAGTTTCATCTAATCACATGAGATACAACAGACGTTCTTTCTCGACATAAGTGTTTGGTATGAGTTCAACGTCTAGTTTTAAGGAGGGTATCTCACATTCAATTGCGAGGATGGATTCTAGACCATTGACTAACCAAAATGGTGTAAACCCGGTAGTAGACTTAACAGACGTCCAGTAAGCCCACAATGTTGAAAACAACATTGTGTGCCAATGTGTTTTTTGAATCCCTATCATTCGTCGAAGCATGGTTATGAGAACCTTGTTAATTTCTTCGACTTGGTCGTTCTCTTGCGGGTAATAAGGCGTTGATTTTTCATGGCGAAGACCCAAATTTTCAATGAGTTCAGACATCATGAAGTTTCTAAAGTGGCTACCATGATTAGTGATGATATCCTGAGGAACACCAAAACGAGCTATGATGTGATTGAAAATGAATAATGTTGCGGTATTTCCAGTATTGTCAAATGTCGGCATCGCCTCGGCCCATTTCGTAAAATAATCTATGACTATAATAATGTATCCATGCCCCCCGACCGAGTGGGGGTGACATGTCATGAAATCGATACCCCATTTCACAAAGGGACTAACGGAGACCACAGGGTGAAGAGGAGCAGGATGTGACCGTATCTTATGATTATAGGTCTGGCAAGCATGGAATTTTTGGATGATGATTATGAAATCGTTAAATAAAGAAGGCCAAAAATACCCTTCTCGTAAGATCTTTTGGGAAGTAGCATACCCAGACATATGACCACCACAGGCTCTAGAATGGCAATCATTTAAGGCTTTCTCGGCTTCTTCAAACGTGAGGCAGTGTCGAAAAACTGAGTCAATTCCAAGATGATAAAGAGTATTTCCAAGGATAATATACTGATGGGCTTGGTAGCGTATTCGACGTCGATCAATACTAGACAAATTGGGCCGAAAAGTCTAGGTTTGGAGATATATGATGATATCTCTGTACCAAAGATCATTGAAACTAATTAGGAAAAAGGATTCATCGGGTAATGAATCAGCTTCTACATTTTTCATTTCAGATTACAGAAAGTCGCATATCAAGTCAGCAAACACTAAGGACTTCTTGGACTTAGCTCATTCGAATTCCAAGTCAAACTCTTGGAGTATCACGATCCATTTGGAGTATTTTCCCCCTAGAAATTGACGTGTGAGAATGTGTTTCATAGGGTTGTAGTTATAAATTACCATAGTCTTGCGAGAGAGGATATAGTTTCGGAAACGTTGGACTGCTTGGATACCTGCCAAGGCCAGTTTTTCAACATGTAAATACTTGGTTTTGGTAGGCGTTAGACTTTGAATCAAGTAATAGATAACATGTTCATTATGAGAATCATCCTCTTGGACAAGAACCATATCAATGGTGTAATCTGAGGCTGCGAGGTAGAGGAGATAATCATGATTGTAATCGGGGGGGAAGAGAAGCGGAGCACGTGTCAGGGATAGTTTCAAAGCTTCGAAGGCTTTGTTTGTGATGGTATCACATACGAGCTCGAACCCATTTTTGAGTAGGTGCATAAATCCAAGAGTTATCTTGGCATAGTTCGAGATGAAATGACGAAGAAAGTTTGTTTTCCTTTGCAAACTTTGTAATTGGCGAAGTTTAGAAGGAGGAGGGAGATTAAGAATTGCCTCAACCTTCAAAGGATCTACCCTGATCCCTTGACGTGAAATGATAAAGCCTAGAAGTCGGCCGGATTCGATGCAAAAAATGCATTTGTGAGGATTCAAGTGTATATGGTAAAACCGACAGTGGAGGAAAATTGCTCGGAGGTGGATTGGATGATCGACCCGGTGCATGGAATGAAGGGGTAATTCATCAAGATATGGCTGCACGATGTGCTTGATATCATGGAAGGCATAAGACATAGCATGCTGAAAAGTTGCGCCATCGTTCTTTAGAATGAAAGGAATTTTTCGATAGGTGAAAGTTCCCCAAGGACAAATAAAATCGGTTTTGTGTTGATCCTCGGGAACAATATTGATTTGATTATATCCGGAGAAACCATCCATCAGAGAGAAGATTTCGCTTCCGGCACAATCATCGAAAATCTGGTCGATGAAGGGGGTAGGAAAGTTGTCTTTAGGACAAGCTTTGTTAATATCCTTATAATCAATGCACACACGGATTATGCCTTGTTTCTTGTCGATTGGGACAAGATTGGAAACCCAGTCAGTGAGAGCCACCGGGTAAATAAAGTCATCTTTGAGAAGTTTCTTGACTTCAAGCTTGATAGCAGCCTCTTTACATGGGTGAACTGGATGAAGGTGTTTCCAGACAGGTTTAGTGTCTGGGTATGTCTTAATCTCATGTATCACAATGTCGGGGTCAATGCCCAACATTTCTTCATAGCTCCAGGCGAAGACGTCACAAAATTCTTTGAAAAGTGACTTGTAGGTGATGAATTAATTAGGGAAACATGAAGCTCCGATATGCACATTTTCGACAATTCCAGGTTTGATGGGTATGTCAATGGGAATAGTGGGTGAGATATTGCTTAAGTTACCTTCGGAAAACACATCGTATGTGGACTTGAGAATGGTTGAAATGACGACAATGGTCGACAGGGTTGAGATCTGTTGGTAGTTCTCGATGGTGTGTTTTTCTAGGAAGAGGATGGAATGGTGATGTCCATCGTTCCAGGGGGTGTCTTCCATGATAGACATAATCATCTTGTCCACGGGAAAAATGATGCAGAAAGGATCTAGAGATGAATCACCAAGAGAGGGGGTAAAAGAGGTTGCCAATTGAATGGCCTGATAGGCAGATTTGACATGACTCAAAGGCATTTCGTTGCCGTAATGAAGATGATCGTCGGGGTCGGGTACCATCCATGGGTTGTGAGACATAGGGGTTCCATGAATCGAGGTGGAGATCATGTTGATTGAAGCGAAAAACAGGTGTGGAACATTGGGTAGTGAAATGGGGAAGGTACCCATTAACGAAGAGTCTTTGAGAAGACCTACACCGATGGTCTCGTATTTGGGGGGGTTTGGCGATGAACAGTATGTTTCCAGTACACATATCTAAGTTAAAGAAGGCTAATTGGTCGACGGTAATTACCTTTCCTTCATGTGGGAAACGTAGCACACGAAAAAGAGTCGACACAACTGCGCGCATGGAATCAATCTAGCTACGACCAAGAAGAAGGTTGTAATCAAGCGGAGCGTCAAAGACCTCCACTTCAACTTGGACCGTTTTTCCTTCTAACGTGATTGGAAATGAATGAAGGACACTGTAAGGCTTAAAACTAGAGCCATTGAAGGCTTTAAGTGTGTTATGGGATTCATTCAAAGAGGGAGATCCGATGGCTTTCCAGTAGGTAATAGACATGACACACGTCGAGGAACCTTTGTCGATAACATTTCTACAAATGTTTTTGTTGGAGACAATCATTTGTATTTGGAATGTGAGTTGAGGGGGTAACCTTGGAATGTGATCTTCCAAATCAAAAATTATTAAATTTGTATCCGTCAGTTTGATTCCACCAATATCTTTCAACAACGCCTTCCGTTGTATGGGACAAATTTGAAGGACTTCGATGGATGACATCGCAGATGGTGCTTGGGCTAGATCTTCAACAATGTTGTAGTTCTGGGCAGTACGAGCATGAGGATTGAAAGCCAATTTCTGAACGATTCCCTTTGGAGGAGGGCGAAGAACTGTGTCGAGGCTCGGTCATTCGAGATGAAGAGGACCATTGGTAGGTGGAGTCGTGGGAGATGGTTGGACCAATGAAGGAGGTATAACATCATCCTTCTCTTTAGAGGGAGAATAATCTTTGGCTCGAGTGGTAAGTGTGATGTCACTTTGCTTTGAATCACCTCTACACATTAAGACATAAGATGTAGTGGAGGGGGATGGTTGGTCATGAATGACCAATTGGGCCTATTGTTGAGAAGGGAAGGGTTGTGAGAAAATGGTCGGAGTGGGTGGTTTTGGGGCCCCTTGAAGGAACTTAGTAACCTCGGCTCGTTGTGGATAATCCTTCATGTAGTGATCATCACCACAGATAATACAAGGGTATCGGGGTTTGCATTTATCCATATCGTCAATGGGCAGAGTTTTGGTTCTCTCTGCTTGCGAAGTATTTTTGTCTTCCTTATTCTTACCCTTTCCTTTTCTGGATTTGTTTTTACCGGCGAGGGTAGATTGAAAATCATTTACCTCAGAAGTCTTAACAGTGAGAGGGGTAGGAGACGAAGCATTTTGAACATTAGAAGAAGCGATTTTGGGGTTGTTACTATAAGTTTGAACAGAATGCGGTTGGGCATGGAAAGTGCCAATCACACCGTCAGTTGCATGAGAAGTAGCAGGGCTAGTTGAAGTGGTGGAAGTAGAAGGATGAGGCGCATCAGGGAGTAAGTCATAAAGAGTGCCCATTTGTGAGTAAACGAGGTCAAGGTATTGAGCATGACTAATGGCCTGTTCTTCTGTGACAACTCCACCCATGGTGATGTCATGACCAATGTCATTCACAAAGGATTTCATGAACCACTCTACCAGCAACTGATTGGGAAGTTCAAGTTTTATGAGACGTCGTCTTCGTTGTCACTCATGAATGTGATCAGAGATATGAGTGGCTTTGTTTTTCTTGAAAGAACTCAAAATCTCAGTCTCTATTTCATAACGGATCGGTAACTGGTAGTGGGTGAGGAAAGCCATAGCTAGGGTGTTGAAGTTGGTGAAGAAACATCGTGGTAATTCTATATACCACTTCGCAGCAGAACCCATGAGAGTTCGTTGAAAAAGGCATAAACGAATAGAGTCGTCCATCAAGGAGTTGGATTAGCACCAGAGGTGAAAAGTCATGACGTGATTGTTTGGGTCCTCTCCCACTTTTCCATTGAATTTAGGGGTGTCAGACGATAGTTTGGCTGGTATAGAGGGCCATTGGGGAGAGTGATGGATTGGATCATTTAAAATCATCGACAGATCTGGGAGGTCCAAAGTGGCTAAGAAGGGTAATTGTCTATTTACATGTGGGTACTGGTGGCTTTGGGGAGGGAGTCCCATCAACAAACCAGTGGGACCATAAGCAGTCTGCATATAATGTGAAGACCCAGGCATATTCGGTGGTTGTTGTGGAGGAAAGTAGCTCATGGGATTGTATCCTTGAACAGGGACGTGGGGTTGAGCATTCGAGCCCCAAATAGGATTGGACATACCTGGATATGGTTGGCCTATAATAGGGGGTATAATGGGTGTAGCCGTAGGCTGTTCCCCCCCGGTTGATTGAGGGTTATGTTGTATCAGATGGTTCCAATACTAGGCCAAGGATGGAGGTATGTTTTGTCCATAGGGTGGGGTCGGTGGGGGTTGTCCTCAAATCAGGGGTTGTGTTCCAATCCGGGGTTGTGTTCCAATTGGGATTTGGGTTCCAATTGGGGTTTTCCCTGTAAGGGGTGGTTGAGTCAAACCTCCTTGGTGAAATTGTCCACTGACAGGAATATGGTAATTTGGTGTGAATGACGGAATGGTTCCACTAGGATCAGTGCCACCGATAGAGGATGAAGAAGGTCCTTTGAAAGGGGGCAGAGGAAGTGTCAGAATGAAACCAGGAGGGGAGTGCCTAGAAGAAGAGGGACCACCAGGAGTTCTGTATGTGATTTGCATAGGAATGGGAATAGAGGCATTCAATGCACGGTATCTGGGTGGAAGAGTCGGGGTGACTCTGGGTGAAAACGATGTGTGAATAGGGTCTTGGCTAGCCATGGTAATCCCAGTGTGAATACTCGTAGTATATGTGTAATGGATTGTTTGTAAAGGGAGATTCATGATGTGTTCGGCTTGTGGGGTTTCTGTACCAGGAAAATAATAAGCAGTGGTAGATGGTACTACATCTGGATTGGATGTTTCTAGTAGCTTAGGGAGACAATGATATCAATGCCTGCTCCTGAGCCAAAGAGGTCCCATCTAAAAATGTCGATAGCCCAAAAAGGATCTTGACCCTCAGGTCCTAGGAAAGGCCCAGTTGGTGATCCAAAAGATTGAACAACTAGTTCTCTAGAAGAATTCATTCGTACAATACGTCTCTCGGAGTCGGGGTGAAGTCGAAAGTCCTCTCGAGAACTGGAAATTCGAAATCGTTCTAGAGACTCAGTTCTATCCACTTGTGGGTTGGTGACGTCTTAGACTTCAATCTATTGAGGAGAGACCTTCGGTGAGCTGGTAGGCAAGGGTTGAGAACCTTCCATATTTTCTTGGGGTAAGCCCTACATTCTACATGAACGACGTGGAGGGTCAATTGTGAACGAGTTAAAAACTTAAGAAGAAAATTTTGTGGCCAACTTGGGTAAACAAACAACATGTGATGGTAAACAAAATCTAGGAAATAACACCAAGAAAACAATACCTTCTAATTCTGAAGTCACTAGTTGGTGATGAAGTCCAACGTCGCAACAATGAGACGAGAAGGGGCTGGGCTAGGGTGGAAAAGTTACGTTGATGACCTGCTTAACGGACTTGCACCCTGGTGCAAGCTCCCACACATAATCATGGGTATACCCTCCAAGGAGCCTGAGTGATTTTGGCCAATGTCGATTCCAGGTACCGTGAAGACTTGGCCCTTCACAGTCACCTTGTGTAAGACCCTAAGAAGATAGGCCACTAAGGTTACCACCAACAACAATAAAGCCTCGAGGGACAGTCGACATTCCGATCCACATGCAAGGGCAGGGTATCTATCCCAAAATCAAGTTGAGAGGCTTCCACTCATCATTGTGGGTATACCTTCAAGTGACCCTCGTAATACGTGCAATCTCTACACCAATATCAACAAAGCAGGGTGAGTAACTCTGTCAATATCAATGCGACCTCAGGTTTGACCCTTGTGTGAGAAGGGCTTCCCAGGACAAAATGTTGCAAATGGAATTTGACACTCCTTAACACAAGATGCTATTATGTTTTTTGTGCTTTGGAGAGTGTATCTCTCTTCCTATTCCAAAGCTCTAGCCTAGCTAATGTTGGTGTAATAGAGTCCTAGAAAATAATTCGTAGTTAAATTTTAAAATTGCGCAATATTATTAAAGGATGTTGTTACTCAAAGGTGACGGAAATGAAACTGATGTTGTGTAAGAATCTGACCCAACAATGCATAGATAGGAATGGAAAATATCAATTCTTCTTCGATGAATCCTATTTACAGGAGGGAAAGAGAATTTTTCTGGAACAATCTTGAACTACGATATACAATCTTCTTTGAAACGCAATATCAACAAATCACAAACAATGCTAATTCTCTATTTGTTCTATTTCAATAATTGATTTCCAATATTTTCAAAATACAGATACTTTTAAAAAGAATTGTTTTTTTTACTTTTCAAAAAGAACCACACAATGGTGGTGGAACTAAGGAAAACCAATAACTAATGACAAGCAACATACAAAACCCAAACCAATCTTTCAATGAAGACAAAAATGACAAGAAGACAAGGCTAGTCTTTTCAAATGCATGCGGACAATGATTTTCCAAGTAATGAGAAATTGAGAAAGACAATTTATCCCAACTCTTGAATCGATCACTGGCTCCCAACCAAACAAGCACTCAGATTCCATGATCAGAGATTATATCCTTGCTAAGAAAAGGTCAAGAGATGACAGTTGAGAAAAATAATGAAAAATAAGAGTCTTTGATTTCCGAAGACTGATCGTTCACAAAATCCGAAGTCAAGAAACAATCAATCAGTGGCCCAAGAAGTTTTCTTCAGACACACATACAAATCTCGTTATTTGACCATACAAAAATCTTAATCCCAAAATTTTGCAAAATGGGTTCGCAGGTAAGCAATGGTGTATAGTGCGAGAATGGAGCATTCTCGCAAGCTATGCACAAGCAGAGTGTGAGAGGTTCACACTGGACTGCACAGTAGGGTGTGAACTCCAGTAGTTCTTATAGGCAAAAGAAGGGTTCAGTGCGAGAATGATTGAAACTAGGCAAAATTTGGAAAAAGACTAAATTTTTGAAAGGACTTCTGGACCCAGAGGGTCTGTCAGGGTCTCCTGAAGACTCAAAGATTGATAGAAATGAAAAAAAGATAAGGCAAGAGAAAATGGCCAAGAAAAAATGCCAAAACCCACTAAAAAATGGGTTGCATCCCTAGTGGAGTTGCTAATTTTGTTATCAGACTAATCGATATGTGCAAACACTAACAGATCTCCCTAGATCCACCTAGATATAGAACAAAACATGACAGGACATGACTCTTTCCCTAAGTTGTGATCATTGAATCTGCTAATAAGGAGGAATGAGTGGCATACCTTTGTATCACTTCCTTAGGTCTTTGTTGCTCCCTCTTTGCTCCGGTGCTCTCATGAGGTCAAGACCAAGACAACACAAACCAACCAAAGTGAAGATAGCAAAATGTATTCAACGTCAACTTATGCATATGATCAAGGAATTACATAATAAAGTAAGAGTGACTTTATGGGAAAGGGACATGTCGTTGTATCATATTAATTGAAAGTATAAAATACAACCTGATCACCTTGATGTCACAAGCTTCCTTTCAGTGACCCTTGGTTCTGACACACACACTTTCTCTGTACTTGCATGAAGAAGATCCAATTCCTCTTGATAGACCAACTAGAGCCTTCAAGCCTCTGTCCAAGCAGGGTTCTTCACATAATTCCTTCACTAATTCTTCAATTAATCTTGCTTAACCTTTTCCATGAGAAACCTTTCAATATATAGGTGAAGGAGAGATGGTTACATGGATGAGGATGATCCCATCAAATATGAGAAGTCATTAAAATGACAACCATACGAATGCCAACTCATTTTCTAGAGTATTCCCTTCTAGAATACTCGAGACCTCTTCTCTTTTCCAAGTTTGAAAATAGGTTTGCACCCTATGTATGGAGAAAACTACAAGAAGTTCGCACCCTAGATGAAGGTGTCCTGTGAGAATGAGGGATTCTCACACCCTAGGCCATATGCATCCTGCGAACTTACTTTGAAAATATGTTTTTGGAAGGAAACAAGATCCACTTTTCTCAGGCAAAAAGACCTTGTTGGGAGCCTGAATGCACCATTGTTAATACATCACCAAGATTACCAAAATCATGGGTAACACCTATGTTGGGATCAACTTCTTTAGATATCCTGAGATGCCAGTACCTCCCGAAGATGAGTGAGGACAGATGGGTAAGTTTGTTTTTTTTTGGTTTTAGGAAGTCATTTAATTTTTATGTTTTTTCATATATATCAATTTTTTTTTTGTACCAGAGTATCTGACAAATATGTATATGTTCCATGCGGATGTGGGGCCAGTGCATCCAACGGACTTTTCGAGGACTAGGGGGTGTCCTCAACCAGAGCTAGGACCAACTGCAGCCGGTGGACTAGTAGTAGCAGGGGGACCTCCAGCCAAAGAGGCTGAGAGAGTATTGAGACAGGTCGAGCAGAACCTTACCGTGCTTACTCAGACAGTCCCCATGGTGGAGATCAAGGATCTCCCACCATCTGTGTAGACTTGTGTTGTTGGGGTACCACAAACTAGGGTCCAGCTTTTTCAGCCTCTGGATAACGTCGTTGTTCACTATGATAGGGCCCACAGGGCCAATCATCAGCTTATATTGGACTTCTTATGTGCCGAGGGCACCTTTTTTATATTTTTTAGGGCATAAGCCCCGTGACTCTTTACTGAAAACCTGTTTTTTGATGCACTTGCACCCACTTATGTACTCTGGTGATTTTGTGATATATATATGGATTTTATTTGTATTTTTTTGTTTTATGGAATATACTTATTTACAAATGTATTTACATGTGCGTGTGTGTGCTCTTTCTTACATGTGTGAAAGATGTTAATCTAATATATGCTTATCTAGAGTATCTATAACCTGATTCAATCTCCTAGGAACATGGATATACGTAATGTAATCAAAGCTTTGTTCTAAGAGATGTACCCTAAGGAACCATCGATATAGAGTAGGATCATGAATGCGATAGACACCATTTAAATGAGACACAATCAACTGAGTGTTTAAATAGACTCAGAGGTGAGAGATACCAAGCAACAAAGCATCACGAAGAAACTCAATAATTGTGTTGTATTCGACGACATTGTTTGTGGTGTCACCTAAACATATACCTCCTGAAGATAGCAACTGGCCTTGAGGTGTGAAAAACACCCAAGCTGCGGAGGCAAGCCTCCGAGTGTGTCGGATAGCGTCATCCGCGAACCCAACGAACACCTCTGATTCACTTGACATATGCGACAGTGAAAAAGATAACATCAAAAATGACACGTCCATAAAACCAAAAGAAAAACTAAAAAGTAATAGTACAAATACTATACATATGTTACAAAAAGTCACCCGAGGCAACCTACCTACGAGTAATACTTCTTGAGGTAGAGAACATTTCTAGGCTCCCCCAAAACATTTCCCTCAAATTCCACTGGACGATAATCACCCTTTCTTAGAACCTCTTTTACGATGAAAGGTCTGAACCACATAGGTTTGAATTTGCTTGCCCCGAAGGGGTCCTTATCTTGGTCATAGACTAGGACAAGGTCACCTTCAGAGAAAATCTAAGGATGAACAGACCAATCATATTGAACATTGAACTTTCGTTTGTGAGATTCGTTAGCTAAGGCTACATCACGACGTTTCTCATTGAGTTTCTTGAGATATAAAAAATGCTCGTCAAGTGGTGAAATGTCTGGCAATAACTGTACTGGCAAATTTAAAGATGGGATCTGGCATTCTATGGGCAAGAATTCTTCCAGCCCATAAATGATTTGAAAAGGTGAGGAACCGGTTGCAGTCTTAACGGATGTTTGGTAATCCCATAATGTTGAGTATAACATCAAATGCCAATTTGACTTGGCCAAATTGATCGTTCGTTGTAGAATGGTCTTAAAAGATTTATTTACAGCTTCCACCTGACCATTCGCTTCGGGGTAGTAGGGTGATGAATGTTCTTTCTACAACCCAAGCTTTGATGTTAAATCGGTCATAATTTTGTTCAGAAAGTGACTGCCATGGTCAATGAAAATCTCTCTCAGGATGCTGAACCTTGATATTATCTAGTTGAACAAAAAGAGAGTTGTTGTCTCCCCGTCATCTTTAAACATTGGCATAGCTTTGACCCACTTGGTGAAGTAGTCTACTGCTATGATGATATAGCAGTGCCCCGTTGCTAAAAGGGGGTTGCATGTAGTGTAATCAATCCCCCATTTAGTGAAGGGACCAATGGTAATAATGGGAAACATGGGAGCGGGGTGTGCCCTCATCTTCCGAGAGAATATCTGACACGGGTGGAACTTCTTGACCCATTCAACACAATATTTGATTAATGAAAGCTAGAAGTAACTCGCTCATAGAATTTTTTGGGTTGTTGGTAACCCAGATAGATGACTGCCACATGCTCCGGTGTGGCAATCGTTAATCATGATTTCTTCTTCTTCATGAATGAGACATCGACAAAGGATGTAGTCTACACCTTGATGATACAAAGTTTCCTTGAGTATGAGATAGTTCTTAGCCTGATGGCGTATATGATGATGTTCATCATGAGAAGTAGAGGTGGGACACTTCAAAGTCTAGAGGTAGAAAAGAACATCTCCATACCAAGGGTCGGAAGATGCGATCAAAAACATGTCTCGTTTGATAGGCAACTCATCGGGTATAACATCACCTGATTTGATTGAAAATTATGATATGAGTTCTGCGAATACCATCGAATTTTTGGATTTCACCGAAACAAACTCCAAGTCGAATTCCTAGAGGATAAATATCCATCTACTGATATTTCTGCCGATGACTCGTCGTGTCAATGCATATTGAAATGAATTCACAACGACAATGAAGGTGGTCTTGCGAAACAAAATGTAATGACAGAACCGTTGGATAGCATGGACACCTGCCAACACAAGTTTTTCAATGTGGGAATAATTGAGTTTCAGTCCAACTAGGCCTCGGCTCAGGTAATAAATCACATATTCTGAGAGAAAATCATCCTCCTGAACTAAGACCATACCGATGGTCAGCTCTGCAATGACCAAGTATAATAAGAAATATTTATTATAATTTGGTGGCTGAAGTAGAGGGGTGGATAGGAGGGCATGTTTCAACGCTGTGAAAGAGCATTGAGTAGCTTTGTCCCAATGAAAAGAAAAACCCTTCTTCAATAAACGCATAGAACCCTTTGTGATCTCGGCATAGTTTGTGATGAAACATCGTAAAAGGTTTTCTTTCCCTTGCAGACTTTGAAGCTGAGGGATGGTGCATGGGGGAGGAAATTTAATTATTTCCTCAACCTTTAGAGGATTGGCCATGATCCCTATCGTCGAAACTATGAAACCTAGCAGATGACCCGATGTGACACAAAAACTTCACTTGTTTGGATTCAAGCGAATTCGGTAGTAGCGACACCATTCAAGGTTAAGTCAGAGGTGTGACAATTGATCATCTCTCTTGAAAGATCATGACGTAGTTCCAGCATTTTTTCAAACCAAAAGGCATATGACGATAATCGAATGTACCCCATGAACAAATGAAAGTGGTTTTTTTTTTTTTTCAGGTTTGATCTATATCTGATCATATCCCAAAAAACCATCCATGAACGAAAAAGCCTCGCAACTTGTGCATTCATCGACTATCTGGTCAATAAATGGCATGGGGAAATTATCTTTTGGGTAGGCCTTGTTCAGATCACGGAAGTCTGTACATACACGAATCATACCCTATTTCTTATTGACCGACACAGGATTCGACACGCATTGAGACAATTGGACGGAGTAGATGAAACCCACTTTAAGTAGTTTCTCTACTTCAGCCTTGATAGTTGTTGCTTTCCTAGGATTGACCAGAAGAAGATTTTGCTGGACCGACTTGACATCAATATAAGTTGTGATTTAATGTTCGACAATTCTTAGATCTATGCCTAGAATTTCCTCATAAGACTAGGAAAACACGTCACAAAATTCTTTAAATAAATCCATGTAGATTTGAATCTCCTCAGGGGAGAATTCCACTCTGACGAAGATATTCTCCACGATGCCAGGGGTCCTGGGGATGTCAATAGGTATCGTTTCAGCTATTGGTGCCATATTTCCTTCAGCGTAAACTACGTCCATTGCCAAAGGATTGATAGGACAACCTTTATCTCCAATCATAGCCAAAGTGAATTCACCTGCTTTAGTTCTTCTCAACTCTGGGAGGAAATAAGATCTACGATGAAGATAATCCCAGGGTCTATCCAGACTAGTCATTGCCTCATTAATCTCCCTTTCTGAGGGAAATACTAAGTCTAAAGAATCTGTATCAGCAAGGGAACCTTGAGCCAAAATAGGCTCGAGCACCGGATCTAACTCTTGTGCAAGAGTCAGATCGAGGTCAGCAGAAGCTCACTGAATTATTGATTATGCAACTTTTTTCATGGACAAAGGCATGGCCATGCCATGGTGCTCTGTCCCTTCCATCTTAGTTGATGGGGAAGAAAGAGTCCATGGGTCATTAAAGTATGTTGTGCGAAACAATGAGATTTGAAAGATTTTGGACCAAGGCTGGTCGGGGTCAGCCGACACGTAATGGACATTTCCTGTCGGAGGCGGGTAATCAAAAGTACCCATCAAAGGTGGGCACAAACCAACCGCTACATTGACAATGCCAGGCTGAGGGTTATCAATCATCAGTACCATGGAGACTCTTGATGAAGGGTCAGGACGAGAGAAGGATAAATGATCAATGGTCATGATCCGACCCTCATGTGGAAACAACAAGACTAGGATAACTATGGCGACCATTGATTGCATATCATAGGTCCAACTCCTTCCTAAAAAAATATTGTATTGAAGAGATGCATCGACCACTTCAACTTTGACGCACATGGTTTTTCCCCTAACTGCACGAGGAAAGAGGGAATGATCCCATGTGGTCGGAATGAATGACCATCAAAGGCTATAAGAAGAGTAGGTGATGGAGACAAAACAGGTTGGCCTATGGCTTTCCAACATGCCAAATACATCACGCATGTCGAGGCACCCTCATCCACCACTGTACGGAAAATATTCTGAGTAAATGTTTTTGTGGTGTAATCCACTACTATCTGAAAAGCTACGTGGTAAGGAAGACAAGGTTTTAAGTCGATCGTATCAAGCATGATTGTTCCCGGATTACAAGTCTCAGCAGATCCTAGGGAAGCTAACAGAGCCTTTCTCTGGAAAGGGAAACTCTGGAGGACTTCCAAAGTAGACATCGCACAAGGGGTTTGTGATAAATCCTCCACCACATAGTAGTTGTGGGTGGCCTGTGTGTTTGTATTATGAGAATATTTCTTGAATGCACCTTTTGGGATGTGTGTTGTTGTTTCGCCCAACATATTCTAAATCTAGAGAGGAAGAGGTAGGTTTTCAAATTCTTTAACCTTCTCAGAGGTGCTTGGATTTCCGTAATCATGTGCTCTAGTCGATATATAGGCATCATCTTTCATCATATACACATTTGCAGATAAAGGATTAATCAAATATGGAAGGGGTCCTTGACTGGCCCCTTCCACACTCAAGGAGGCCTAAGTTAGATTTTTCCCATGTGGAAATGGGTTCATTAACACGATAGGTTGTTGTTGTGCCAATAACTTCTAGGCCTCCCCAAGCCGAGGGAACTGATGGTTCGGGTGATCTTCCATGAAAATATTACAAGGATACTTTGACTTTTTCTTTTCAATGTCTCCTCCACCATCATTATCGGTGGGTTTCTTATCCCCCTTACCCTTCTTTCATTGTTTCTTCTTTCTTCCAGGCTGCTAGGTGGCCTTTGGGTTTTTTGTTTGTGCACTCTATACATCCAACTTTTGAGTAGGGGGAGAAACTGAACCAGTGGTTTGGTTGGTCACTTCCTACTGTATCAACAATTGTTGCAATTGATTTGACAATGGATCAATGGGATTTGTTTGTGTTGAACCAATAATGCCATTGACATGTGGTCTAGACCTCTGTTTGGTCTTGTCAAGGATTAACCTCGGTGCATCTGGAAAAATCTCGTAGAGTAAACCAGACTAAGAGTAAATTAATTGTAGTTGTTGATCTCTCATTATCGCGTCTTCCTCAGAAAACACCCCAGATGTTGCGATGTCTTTAGATAATTAGGGTACTAAAGACTTAAGGAACCACTCTAGCAGGAATGCTGGTGGGACTAGCACTTTTATCAAACTCTTTCGACGTCTCCATTCTCGAATGTGATCCTAGATATGATCTGATTTTGTCTATTCGAAGTTGGTCAACAATTCATTTTCAGTGTGGTATCTCATAGGTAATTGGAAATGGTTTAAGAAAGCCATTGCCAATTTGCCGAAGGAAGAGTATCGTGAGTGGTTGAGCTTGATGTACCATTTCACAACACTCCCTATGAGAGTGCATTGAAACAATTTCAACTCGATGGAGTCGTCTCTCAAAGAGTTGGACAAGCACCATAAGTGGAAGGTAGTCACATAATCGCCAAGATCTTCATTAGGCTTGGCTTCTAACTTTGGAATGTATGAAGGAAAATTGGTCGGCATAAGAGGCCAACTCAGATCATGACAGATGGGGTCATTTAAAATCCTTGTCAAGTCTGGCAAGTGCAGGGTTGCCAAAAATGGTAGTTTGGGTTGTGGATTGTAGCCAGCTAAAAAGGAGCCTGGATTTTGACTGGCACCAGGTTGCTAGGAAAAGTTAGGTTGTTGGCCAGGGCTTTGGTAATAACCATGGTCATGACCATCGTACGGATTTTGCACTTGTTGAGACATCATCGACTGGTTCCCATAATAGGATGTAAAGGGATGGACTTGCGTCTCATTCCAAGGATTTTGGGAGGGGTTTCCCCCTACCGATCCGACGACCATAGGAATTGGGCCTTGCCTGGGGTTCCACTGGGTATGGAAGGGGTTTCCCCCGATCGACATCCCTGGCAAGGGGACTGGTCTCTACCACAGATTCCAAGGTCCTTGTGAGGAAGGAATTCCTAAGTGTGCCCCCTGTGTAGGAATAATACCCTGTACAGGATGTGGTTGTCCATAACCAGGGTTTCCCCCAGCCAAAACGATAGCTGATGAGAAAGCATTGTTACCAAACGTGTCAAACAAAGAGGAAGGTGTCGAACCAACTCGTATTTTATAAGGAGGGAGTACTTGACTACCCGCTCCAAACAAGTTTACGTTAGGCCCAACAAAGTTTTGAGGAACATCACCGAGCGAGGGGAACGAAGGGGGTATATGACCCCTGCCATACGGGAAAGTGATAATGGGAGAAAAATTCCCCCCCATAGATCCTTGTGGAGGAGCATTGGAACTCCCTGCCCCTAGACCTAAAGTCTATAGAGTGGAGGAGGAAAGCACAATACTCGTATCGAAGCCATGCATCCCATATGAGAACGGAGGGCCTGTTTCATTCTGAGTAAACGGAGTAGTGATTGTCACCATAGACGGAATCGGACCATTGCCTGAGGTAGAAGAAATCGAGACCACAGTGGCCCAAACTGACGACAGTTGGTTATGAGGTGGAACACCCCCAGTAGTGACAGTCGTGAAGGAAATATGAGTATTCCATGAAGAAGTAGCAGTGTTTTATTCCATTGTTTCTTGTGACACTACCTGACACTCGTAAGGTAGAAACTGTACGACGATAGGTGTCGATAGATTAGTGATGGGAGGGTTATACGGACTAGGAGCTTCTACTCCAAGGTCAGAAATGATTGGTTCCTCCATAATCAAATATTCTCTTGAAGATGGGTTGGGCACAGTTTCCTATAACCCGTGCTGGTCTAGTTTNGGGGGGGGGGTTCGAGATCAACCAGCGGCAGGTCCTAAAGCCTTCACGACCGGTGGAACTCCTGATCCTCCACTGTGTGATAATATCAAAGACACACTAGGGAAATCTATAATCATTTGAAAACCAACACACACTAGAAAACGTACCTATGAGATAAAACAAGCAGTCACTATCTAGTTGGAAGAACAATTACAACAACCAAGACAAGAGAAACTTATCGGTGCAAGTGCAACTCGAATACGGAAGTACCCTTTGGGTATACTCTAAAAAGTGTGGCCCGATGTCTATCCTAGGTACCATGGTATACCCCCACAGTCACCTGTGTAAGTCACTAGAAAGATAGGCAACTAGGTTGCCAATGCGCAAACAGTCACCAGGTGGGTATAGTCGACAGTAGGGTGGACCGCAATGATCAGGGTATCAATCCAGAAACCTATCAAGGGTATCAAAAGCAAGTGTTCTAGAAGACGACTGAGGACCTCGAACGGATTTGAGACCCATGAAGCTTCATGGCAAATGAAATCAACGGAATCCCAAGACAAGCCCTTTATATGCATTCCCCACTACGCTTGGTTCGTCTTTGGAGGGGTTATCTCCGCTACCTTTCCTTACATGACCTCGTTTTTATCCCTTGTGTTACAGGGGGGTCCTTGATAACTTTCATGATACTGGACTTTTGACACTCCTTAGCACAGACTCTTATGTTTGTTTTAGCAGCCTTGAAGAGTTTCCTCTCCAATCCTAAATCAAGGCTCTAGTCTAGACTAGCTGATGGACCCTACAAACATAAAGTCTAGTTGATTTTAATTAATAGTTAATTTTAATGGTTGTCTTAACTCAAAGGGAACAAAAAATGAAACCAGTGATGTTTTTCAAAGACAAAAGAGAAGAGCATATACTGAAACTGGAAACAAATTACTTCTTCACAAATTCAAAGTTGCACATTCAAACTCTTTAACCAACTTTTCAAACTTTTTTTTTTCCTAAGATCTTTTAACAGAAAACTCAAAACAAGCTTTCACTCGACTATGACCTACTTATTGTCCTAAGTCAACAACCAAGAACTTACGAAAACAATCTTTTTCCTAATGAGTAATGCAAACAACCAACTACTTAACCAAACCAGAAATTAAAATATTTTTTTCTTTATTGTTTAATTCTTAAGAAGCAAAAAAAGAAAAATGGCGATATGTAAAGACCAAGAGATGAATTTTGGACTAAGTGCAGATCGGAAAGAGTTACTGAAAATAACACACAATGTAATGGAAGTAGACTCTCAAAATTGCCTAAAAACCTTATTATTGAAAAACAAAGGAAAAAAAATTTAATGAAAAAGAAAGCTATGTTTATCAAACCTAAGCTATAGACTACTATGACAGAAACCCAGACTAGATCAAGAAAATCCCTGAGAGGTGTGACTCTTGACATGGAAGAGGATGACTGCCTCTTCTTAAAAAAAAAAAAAATCTCAACAAGTACGCTACTGACAGTTCAACAGTCAATGTATGTACGTGAGATGTGCAAGGTCAGGGCACGTTTTCATGCATGCAGGCCCACTACAGGCTGCGTGCACCTCTACAACTCCTCAAAAAAATGAAAACAAGCAATCAAGCACTGGAAGGGAGCACTGGTACTGAGAACCAGAATCCCTTGAAGACATAGAAAGTTACTTTGATAGAAAAAGATGAAAGGAAAAAGATAATCTGAGGTTATACCTAGGCTACAGACTGCAACAAGAAAGACCAGAACTAGATCTAGAAAACCCCTGAGAAGGATCACTTCTGACAGGGAAGAGGATGACTACCTCTCTTTAAAAAAAATATTCTGGACTCAAACACGCTATTGATCCTTCAGCAGCCAGCGGATGTACGCAGTCTGTGTGAAGTCAGGGTGTGTGCATATGTGTGCAGGCCTTATACAGACCATGTATTCCTATGTAGCTTCCCAGAAAAGAAAAAAAATTTAAGTGAAGAAAGAAGGGAGTGCTGGTATGGAAGACCAGAATCCCTGCTAGCTCAGACTCTTGCAGAAACTTAGAAAGAAGGTAATAAAACAATTTTTTTTTAAAAACCCCAAAAAGTATCCCCCAAAACCCTAAAGATCTCCCTAGTACGGTCGCCAATTCTATTGTGGGTGGGAAATCCCCCTACGAAATTCTGACATTCTATTTGTGGTGTTATGGACAAAATTG
Organism: Picea engelmannii; assembly: GCA_009831015.1. Taxonomy (NCBI): domain Eukaryota; kingdom Viridiplantae; phylum Streptophyta; class Pinopsida; order Pinales; family Pinaceae; genus Picea; species Picea engelmannii. Next base: position 105,054 of record ML806683.1, read on the forward strand.
TCCATACTGTCAGAAAATAGAGGAAATTTAAAAAAAAAATCATATTGCTCGATAACGTCGGTATTTCCACGTTGACGTCTCTCTTTCCACGTTAATGTCGTTCTTTCCATGTTTCCATCTCTCTTGCCACGTTTGTGACATAATTGTCTCTCTTTCCACGTTTGTGTCCACATCCTAGAAGTCTATAATAGTATCTAATATTAGTGGAATCAAATGTAAAGATAATGACCAATATATTGCATATAATAAATGAACAATTAATTTCAACATTCCCTAAGGCCTTCTATAATGTTAATATTAATATTACTCGTAAGGTACACTATCAAGCTTGAGCAAAGTAGAGTTTTCCATTGTGAAAGCCAAGAAGGTCATAACCTTATTTGAATGCATTGTAGAGTTTTCCACCACTTTTTAGGAACACCATGGAAATGAATCACCCACTAATAAGAAATTGTTCCTTTCATCCTCCAATGATCCACAATATGGGGACCTCATACTTCTCTATTTCCTAACCCTTAGTGTTTGCACCCAATTTGTCACTAGGTGAGCAAATTAAGAGTGCTTACATGCCCAGTTGGGCTCTGCTAGGCATGACAGCTGTGAAAGGAAAGGTTAGAAAGAAAAACAACAAAGCTATTTAACAAGAATTAAACTAAAACTAATAAAAACTATGAGCAT
>ML806683.1:143651-198420 GCA_009831015.1 Picea engelmannii
GTGTAATTTTGTCATAAAAAATGTATTATTAGTTGCATGTATGGATTTCCCAGGCTTGCAACTTTGGCATCCTTTTGATCTTGATATATCTTTGGTGTTTCTAATGTTTATACGAGGCTTGTGTGAGATTAATATGATGTTTTTGTTTTCTCTGTGACATACGTTTCCAATTTGATCATTGAAATGTGGAGCCTTTCTTTTTTTTTTAGGTTAAGGTTCATAACTTCTTGGAAAAGACAAAGAAAAAACCCCAAAAAGGGGCTAAGAACAAAGTAGAGGAAGCACAAACAGTAACTAAGGAACAATAAGTTATTCATAATCATTTAAAATATTTGATGAAAATGCAGAAAGGACGAATAGTGAGGAAGATTGTTAAAGAAAGGGATGATTCAAAACCTTGGGGTAATTCTCTGCAGGCTAAGGTGAGGATTTGAATTGCAAGATATCATGGCATGTGATTTATGTATTTATTTTTTATTTCAATATCTGTGATGTTTACTGTTGTGTATCTTAGGTGGGAAGTTGTTTGGTAGAGCTCCTATTACAAGCAGCCTTCATACAACCTCATGTTGATCAGTCCGCAGAAGGACCTCCGGAAATTAGACCTGCATTTAAGCACACATTGAGGACAGTAATGATTGGCACGTAAGAAATCTTTCCTATATGAATTTTGAGTTTATTACTTTGTAATTTACTTGCACCGTGATTTATTATTATTTCTTTTTGTAAAGTCTAGTTGAGGAAGTTATTTAATCTTGAATAACAATCCCTATTCATAAATATTTTTTTGTTTTTATTATACTCAGGAAGGTTTTGAAGAGATTTGGTGTTATAGAATGTGATCCACTGGTGAAGAGGGGACTTGAAAGAATGGTATGCTGAAAATCTGACAATATTATTGAGGGATTATTTAAATCATCTAAGATTAATTTTTGATGTGGTCATTAAGTAGTAATAGATTTTTGGAAAATGCTTCTCAATATATCAAAATTTATTTTTCTATAGATGGTTTCCTATAGAACTGAGGGGTTTGAGAAAGTGTGAGATCTTGATATGTCTGTTTTATATCTTTTGACATGACTTTGAGAAGAAAGAAAGAAAGATTTAAAAATGCATTATTCTTTTACTGTTCCTTACTATGAATGTTTATTTTCCTTTACAGGCAAGGCACATGGTGACCCCTTACATGCCAATGTTGGTCAAACCTATTCTTTGGATAGGGTATGAGTATGTTCTGCAAGAGGTTTAGCATAGTAAAATTCTTATTGTCTTCATCAAGTTTTGAAAGGAAATTTGTAGTTATATGGAAAACCAGTGACGTTTGAGTTTGTTGGAGAGTTGTGCAGGAAGATGTATTACTCTTAACAAAGTGCATGAGCAAAGCATATTGTAATTCGGAAAAATATTGGTTATTTTATGAATTTCTGTATTGCAAAGATTATCAAAGGAATAAAATAGAAAATATTTTGTATGAAAATAAAAATTGCCACCTATTTCCAATGGGGAAGCAAACAAAAAAATGCTACAAAGGCCTCTCAAAAGTTTCAACTCACTTTACAAGCATTCAACCTGTTATTAAAACTTGTAGCCAATGAAAAACCTGTGCAGTTTATAATTGTATGTCTTGATTGTATTTTCTTTAATATTGTCCCCGTTGTTTCAATATAGGATTGTTGTTTCTAATTTGAATTTGTTCCATTCAGTTTGTTGGTAATCAATACTATATAGAACTTGCTTTGGTATGCCGGTTGTTTTGAAAAGGAGCATGGTATTAAAAACAACTACTCTAATTCATTATAGGTATGATAAGGGAGGTTATTTAATCTTTCCTTATTATGTAATGCACATACATGGGGAAAATCATCAACGACAAGAAATGAAGAGAGTTCAAAGGAACCAGATACAAAGAGTATATCAGGTATGGATTTAGTGTGTTATTTTTCCATATCTCAATTTTTATAGACATAGCTTGAATGCAAGGTGGAGCATGGTTGGCCCACTGGTTTGTAGAGGCACTTTAAAGGCACTTTAATGTGTGTTAGATGTTCATTTTGTCAATGTTTAAGCCATTATTATAGATGTTTTCATTTCATTAGATAACAATAGCATAATCCAAGATCACTGAGAAATACACAATCACAAGAGACACAACATTTATCTTGGGAAACCCTCTAGGGGAAGAAAACCCAACAAAAATTCCATAATATAGATAGCCAATACAATGCCAAGAGATATATTATGCTAATACAAAATGTCCTCTCCTAGATATGTTCCACTCTCTCTCTCCTTCTTCGTCGGTAACAGATCATAACTTGTCTCTCAAATTGAGCAAGTGAGTTGTGTCTAAGTGAGGCACTAGCCTCATTTATTTATACAAGTCTAGCACGTGTGAAGTGTCTCTTCACTGGCACGGCTGACTTCTCAAACTGGGTGGGTAAACCCACCTTTATTATATTTCTGTGTCTCTTTAATATCTATTGGGGCCGACTTCTTATTCTACCTATTACAATTGTCTTTTGACCAATCCGCAAAAGGGGATTTGGTCCTATTACAATAACCGACATGATCAATCCTCAATGGGGATTGATCCTATGAATAATATATCAATAATAATAAGAATACTCTTTGTAGTTACATTATTTCAACACTTCCCCTTAACAATAAGGGTATTATTTAGTAGCATCATGTGAGAGAGAGAGGACAACATCATCAAAAACATCAAGTGAGTGAGAGGAAAGAATCATCAATATCATCTTGGAACATTGGCTGGTGCATCTATAAATCATCGGAATTTTTCTTCATCGGCAGCATCGTCATTCTCAAAGGAATTCCATCATCATCTACATGAATATGTATTAGTATAAAAACTGATACATCATCATCATCACAACACAAGGCTGGCTCATCATAATACAAGATTGGCTTTACGTCATAGCTGTCAAGTTGGAAGCTCAGTACTTGTCTCACCTCATCATCTTGCTTTACATCACAACACTCAAGATGGAAGAAAGATACTCGTTCTTATTTACATCACAACCATCAGGTTGGAAGCAAGATACTAGAATGGATTTTTTTCACAACTATCCATCCGGAAGCCCAGTGCTAGTCTCATCATATCATCTTGCTTTACGTCTAACAACTCGGTCATAAGAAAGGAATGTCTCATCTTGCTTTACGTTTAACAACTCGGTCATAAGTAAGGAACACATCTCATCTTGCTTTATGTCTGACAAATGGGTCAGAAGCAAGGAACACATCTCATCTTGCTTTACTTATGACAACTGGGTCAGAAGCAAGGAACATATCATCTTGCTTTACGTCTGACAACTGGGTCAGAAGCAAGGTACACATCTCATCTTGCTTTACGTCTGACAACTAGGTCAGAAGAAAGGAACACATCACATATTTCTTTATGTATGACAACTGGGTCAGAAGAAAGGTACACATATCATCTTGCTTTACGTATGACAACTAGGTCAGAAGAAAGGAACACATCACATCTTGCTTTATGTCTAACAACTGGGTCAGAATCAAGGAACACCTCACATCTTTTTTTACCTCTGACATCTAGGTCAGAAGAAAGGAACATCACATATACTCCCCCTTTTGAGGAAGGTCCTTTCGAACTATGCCAATCTTATCTCGAAAGTACTCAAACTTTACATGAGATAGAGGCTTGGTCAACACATCAACAACCTATTCATTCCTGCTAATGTACTGGATATTTAAGGCTCCTCTCTGTACCATGTCACAAATGTAATGATAACGGATCTTTATGTGCTTTGACCTATCGTGGAATATAGGATTCTCTGTCATCTTTATGTAGCTCTTGTTGTCACATAGAATCACAGTTTCTCTCATCTCTAATTCATATAGGTCGGTCAACAACTTTCAAAGCCATATAGCTTCGCAGCTGGAAGAACATGCAACAATGTATTCCTCTTCTGTTGTGCTAAGAGCAATACTAGATTGCTTCCTACTCTACCATGAGATCATAGCTGATCCCAAACTGAAACAACATCCTGAAGTGATTTTCCTGTCAGAAACACTTCCTGCCCAATCTGCATCAGTATATCCACTCAATGTGAAATCATGATCTCCATCATAGCTGAGACCATTATCTATTGTACCTTTAAGGTACCTTATCACATGTTTTGCAGCCACTAGGTGAACACGTCTGGGTTCTACCAGAAACTAACTCAAAGTGTTCATGGAAAAAAAAATGTATGGTCTGGTGTTCGTCAGGTACATCAACGATCCAATAATTTGTTTATACGGTGTGACATCAATCAATTATGACAAATTATCGACCAACAACTTCAGCTTCGCTTCCATGGGTGTATTCATGGGCTTGCATTCCAACATGTCAAATCTCTTCAAGATTTCGACCGTGTACTTCCCTTGGTTAAGGAATATCTTCTCAGGACTCTACCATACTTCAATACCTAAGAAATAATGCATTAGGCCAAGGTCATTCATTTCAAATTCTGAGGCAAGTCTCTTTTTACATTCAGTGATGAGATTTTCTTCTCTAGTTAAGAATAAGTCATCCACATATAGTAGTAAGATTACTATCTCATTATTCATAAATTTGAAGTAGAGATTAGAGTCTTCTTTACTCTTGGTAAAGCCTAAGCTCGTCAAGAAACTGTCTATACATCCATACCAAGCTCTAGGAGATTGCTTCTATCTATATAAGGATTTCTTCAATCTGTAGACATGAGACTTCCTATCTTCAACCTCAAATCTTTGAGTCTGCTCTATATACACTTCCTCTTCGATAACACCATTTAGGAAAGTTGTCTTCACGTCCATCTAGTGCAGCTTCCACTTCATATTAGCTGCAAGAGCTATGATGGTTCTGATCGAAGTGTATCTGGCCACAGGAGCGAATGTCTCTTCATAGTCAATGCCTTCCTTCTGGGAAAAGCCAAGAGTGAAAAATCTTTCTTTATACTTCTCAATACTTCCATTAGCAGCATGTTTTATTTTGAAGAGCCATCTGGAGGATACCACATATTTATTCTTTGGTTTGGGAACTATTTCCCATACTTCGTTCTTCATTATGGATTGGTATTCCTCTATCATGGCATCTACTCATTCTTTCCTCTGAATGGCTTCTTCAAAGCAGGTAGGCTCCTCTTCTAGGAGATCACACATCAAAGTCATATAACTGGAGAATGGATTTGGTCTTTTCACCTATCTCATAGTTACTTGGGGAACACCATACTTCTCTCCATCTTGAATAAGCTCTCTATCCCAATTTGGATTTCTTTTATGGAGGATCATCATCTGAGGAGGTTCTTGCACTTCTACTATATCATGGTCTTCTAGAAGTTCCTTATCAGGGGAAGCTACGACTTCCCTCACTGTTTCTATAGCTTTGGGAACCTCCCTCATTGTAGTATTGGGGATTACAGGTTCCTCTTCATATACCTCTTCAAGCTGGCATATTTTATATTTCTTGATCACTGCATCTTCATCAAAGGTCACATCCCTATTGATCTCAATGTGATGTTGACCTGGTATATAGATTCTAAAGGCCTTGGAGACCTCACAGTATCCCACAAATATTCCCTTCTTTCCTAAAGGGTCCATATTATTTCTCTTTTCTTTAGGTATATGAATAAACATTGGACAACCAAATATTTTGAGATGGCTTACCTTTGGCTTCTTTCCGGTGAACATCTCTTCCAGTGTCTTGAGCCCAAGTGCACTATGGGATAATCGGTTATACACATAAAAATCTACCATTGTTTCTTTTTCCCATAAGCACATAGGAAGATCATGATCATGGATCATAGTCTTCATAGCTTCCAATATGGTTATGTTCTTTCATTCAACCACACCGTTTTGTTGGGGATTATAGGGAGTAGTGAGTTCCCTCTTGATCCCAACATATTTGCAGAAGTTCATGAACTCTTTTGAGGTATATTCTCCTCCATTATCTGACCTGAGTATCTTGATATTTCTTTCAGAAAGGTTCTCTATCAAGTCTTTGAATTCCTTGAACTTACTGAACACTTCATATTTAATCTTCAAGAAATATATCCAGGTTTTACGAGAGTAATCATCAATGAATGATACATAATATACATACCCGCTAATGGAGGATGATGGCATTGGGCCACACACATATGAATGGGTGAGTTCTAGGACTCCTTCTGTCTTGTTGTCCCTCTTTGGAAACAGGTTATTGATATTCTTCCTTTGTGCACATCCATTGCATACGCCTTTATGGTCACCTTTGAATTATGGTAAACCTATGACTACTTTTCATATGTATGGTAGTGCCTTGTAGTTGATGTGGGCTAACCTTCTATGCCAAATCTCACATGAGTCTTCAATGGCATGGGTCATGGCAACCTCTAAATGACCCTTTAGTTTATATAAGCCATTTTATTCATTTCCAATGATGATTGCTTCATTTAAGGTTTCTCCTTTAGCCCACATAAGAACTTCTCCATCTATAAAGGAAACTATGAATCATTTCTTATCTAAAGATGAAATGGAGAGTAGGTTCTTCTTCAAGCCTGGTACATATAGTACATCCTTCATTTTTAGTGAATTCCCTGAATTCAGTTTATGGTTTGATTCTCCCACTCCCTTGATGGGATATTGGTAATTATCTCCAAGTGTCACTTTTTGAGAAAAAATCTTCTCTAAGATACAAGAGAGAATGTTCCTTTGTCCTGTCATGTGCTTGGATGCACCACTATCAATGAGCCAAGTGTCCTCTCTAGGTGTTACAGATCCTGAGAGGGACGAGATCAACACATGGTCTTTGATCTCCTCTCTTATCATCTTTGCGGGTGGCTCTTCATCTTCGACTACATGGGAACAAAGCCTCTTTTGTTTTCTCTTGTATTCTTCTCGTCTAGCTGGACAAAACTTTGCAATGTGTCCCATATTGTCACAATGATAGCATTGTACATATGAGTAGTCTCTTTCCTTTCATTGTCCTCTCTTCTGAAATCTCCTTGGATGAGATTCTTTATGATTGAATTTATTTGATTGTTGAGGCTCTTTATGAGTCTCCTTTAGGGTTTATTCCTTCCTCCTTTAGTGTGATCAGCTAGGGCTTGATCATCATCCTTAGCTAGTAACGCTTCCCGATTTTCTACTCTTGTTTCTTCTTGGATGCATTCTTCCCATAAATTGTCAAACTTCAATTTCTCTTTTCTAGCACATATCATATGGATGAAAGAATCCCAAGGTCTTGTGAGACCATTTAGGGCCGTCATTATGAGTTCATATTCATCTATGGTATCTCCAATAGCTTCTAGTTGTTCTTTGAATTCTGATATTCCAGATAAGTATTCCTGAATCATTTCTCCTTTCTGCATCCTTGTATTCTATAGTTGAGTTCTAAGATTCATCTTCTGGTTTATGTTCTTTTCTTTCATATAGTCTAGTCAAGGAATCAAACAACTCTTTCAGAGTATTCTTAGATGACACATAAGGAATCAGGTGGTTTTTAATTGAATCTGTAATGATTCTTTTGGCCCTTATTGTGTCCTTTTGATGCTTTGCCTTTTCTGCAGCATCGTCGGGTTCCAGTAATTCTTCTTTGACGAATCTTGCTAGGTCATTATCTTCAAGAATGAGGCCAATCCTATACTTCCAGGCACGTAAGTTTTCCACTCCTTCTAACTTGTCAACAAACTTAATGCTCGCAGACATCTTTACCTAGAGAAAGTAAAATGACCGAAAAATGAAAGTGCTCAAAATAAAAAATTGAACTTACCAGGAGATGCGCTTGGATGAGGTGAGTAGCCTAGTGTGTTTGGATCTGATAAAATCCAAATTTTTCTCCTCCAAACTTGATCTGTGGATTTCTAGACTTGTGCTTATGGTTTTATGGTACCTCTCATACTCTAGTACTTCTGGTACTTCTGGTACATTTGTTTTCTGATACTTTTGGTACTTTGTGAAACTAGGGTTTCACTTTTCAGGAGATCCAACCACTGAAAAGGTGTACTGAGAGTGCCAAAATGATCCTTAGGGGAGGGCACACTTTTCTAGATGGTTTTGGGGCTGAAAAGATACACCACAAAAATCCCTAATTTTCATGTACAGTAACAGTGACATTTTTCACTTGTGAAAGATGCTTCCTTCAGCTTGGCTATGATACCATGTTAATGTTTAAGCCATTATTATAGATGTTTTAATTTAATTAGATAGAAATAGAATAATCTAAGATCACTGAGAAATACACAATCACAAGAAACACAACATTTATTCTGGGAAACCCTCTAGGGGAAGAAAACCCAAAAAAAATTCCTTAATATAGATAGCCAGTACAATGCCAAGTGATCTATTATGCTAATAAAGAAAGTCCTCTCCTAGATATGCACCACTCTCTCTCTCCTTATTCTCCGGTAACAGATCAAAACTTGTCTCTCAAATTGAGCAAGTGAGTTGTGTCTAAGTGAGGCACTAACCTCCTTTATTTATACAAGTTTGGCACATCTGAAGTGTCTCTTCACTGGTAGGGCCAACTTCTCAAACTGGGTGGGTAAACCCACCTTTATTATATTTTTGGTTCTCTTTAATATCTGTTGGGGCTGACTTCTTATTCTACCTATTACAATTTTCTTTTGACCAATCTGCAAAAGGGGATTTGGTCCTATTACAATAACCGACATGATGAATCCTCAATGGGGATTGATCCTATGATTAATATATCAATAATAATAAGAATAATCTTTGTAGTTACATTATTTCAACACATTTCCCTTTTGGATTTAATTTGTACATGTTTCGAACAACATACTAAATCCTGATTAGCTAAGGTTTCTATCACCTTATTGAGCTCAACTTTTTGTTTTTCTCTTTTTGATGTATATCAAGTGATTTTGATTTGACTACATATTTAAGATATTTTATTTTTCCCTTTGCAGGCATTGGATACACTTGGCTCAACAAAATGGAGAATTAATAAAAGAATTCTTGATGTGGTAGATAGGGTTTGGGCAGGAGGAGGTCGCCTTGTAGACTTGATTGATCGGGAGGATGTAAGTTGATTTTCTTTTTTCAGTATTTGTCATGATTTTAAATGGATTGTGATGTTTTGTATAATATAGTATCAATGATTTTACATACTTGAGACAAAAGTGTAGCAAATGAAGAGATTTGTATTGTTTGTGCATCATCAAGCATGGTTTGTTAATGAAGTGAAAATGGCTTGGCAGGTGCCCATTCCTGAGAAACCGGATAAAGAAGATGAAACAGAGATTAAACATTGGAAATGGTGTTTAAAGAAGGAAAAGGAGACAAATAGTGAGAGGCACTCTCAACATTGTGATGTAGAATTAAAAATTACTGTACGATACTCCACATTACTCTTACATATAACTTACTAGATTTCTACATAAATTCTTTGATGCTAGTATGTGATTTCAAGCTATTGTTCTTTGCCTAGATCAAGTTGCAAGGAAAATGAAGGATGAAGAATGTTTTTACTATCCACATAACTTGGATTTTCGAGGGCATGCTTACCCAATGCATCCATATTTAAATCATCTAGGTTCAGACGTGTGTCGAGGATTTCTAGAATTTGTTGAGGGTCAACCATTAGGAAAGACAAGGCTTTATTGGCATAAGATACATATGGCCAACTTATATGGTGGTGGTGTAGACAAATATTCTTTTGAGGTCCGACTAACATTTTTTATTGAAAAATGATATGAAAAATGACTGATGCCCAGTCACTTAATATATCTACTACATGTATTAACTGTGTATATGACAGTTAACATTGGTTGTTATTTGAAACTAGATGGATTAGCTGTGTATATAACAGTAACATTGGTTGTTATTTGAAACTAAACTTGGAATATATATGTGTTGTATATCTATAGGCCAAATCTGCTATAGTTGTTGAAGTATTTAAATTTATCTTTTCTGGCCCCTTGTTCTGACCGAGTATTGGGATATTGAATTTTACATGGTTTGGCATTTTCAAATGTCTTGGCATGAGAGATTATGAGCTTTATATCTGGAATCCAAATCTGTTATGGTTGTTTCGAATTGCTACAATTTGCATTCTATGAATTTTCTCTTCTGCTCAATGTATTTATACAGAACACTTGCATGCTACATGTGAATTTGTTGTGCTATCCAAAGGATACAAAGCAATACCTGCAATGACTTCAAGTTGTATTATTGATGATATAATTGTCTACTAAATGTCAAACAAATTGTCAGAGGTTTCAATGAAGTCTCTGGAATTGCTGTTGCAAAATTATCTCATTGGTATATAGGATCTTGTATTGGATGGCACTTTTTTCGACATACCCAAGAAAGTACAGTATTATTTTGATCCTATCTAAAAATAGGGACTTACTCTCTAGTATATTTTTGCAGTCTTATTACGCATGATTGCACTTGAGCTTTTGGAATTTAGCTCAACAATTGCGAGTTTGTGTGATAACACACCCGAGACATATCCTAGTGATCCTAAACCTCATTAGACAAGACCCCCTTTACCATTGGAAGTTACTCCTCCTCCTCAACGAACCTTGATTAAGACCGATGATATAGATTTAAATATTGATATGGATAGTATCTTAGCAAAGGTTAATGTCCCTGTCCCTCTTAATATTGATATTGTATTTTTTTTAAAATACCTGTACAACATAGTCGCTATTGCGACATCTAAGAGTGTCTCTCCCATAACAACCACATCGAATATGATACCTCTTAACATCGCTCTTGCCACGTTCTAGACATCTCTCTTTCCACCTTCAAGACATCGGTCTTGCCATGTTCAAGATGTCTCTCTTGCCACATTCAAGACGTCTCTCTTGCCACGTTCTATATGACTCTCTTTCCATGTTCAATACGTCCCTCTTTCCATGTTCAAAATGTTGGTCTTGCCACCTCCAAGACGTTGCAATAATGAAGAAATCTATGTCGTCGAAAAAGAGATGTCATGTGAAATGAAGTTTGAGGGGGTCTGTTGTTTGTCGTTCTCCCAACAATTTAAAGTGGCAATTGCATCGAACGCGCCATCGAAATTTGACCCAAATGTACTAGTGTCCAGAAGACATGAATGTTCATATGAGGGAATAGAACCTAGTCTATTAGGTTAAGGTCGAGGAGTTTGACTTGCTCAACCTTCCCTTTGAGATCACCCACGATCTCGAATCAGGGGTCACAAGGCTCGTCTAGTACTTCATCCTTTGAAAAGACATTTCTTCTCCATGTAGCTCTCGGCATGGTGAGTTTGAACTATCAACAAATTTCATAGGTGAAACATGGATTGGGGATCGTGACTGAGAGACGAGGGATTACATAGTTTTTCTCACAATTCAGAATTTGCAAATCCCTAAGTTCTCTCTGGGAAACAATGTGTCCTACACAAAATTCACAAAACCCTATACCCAGGCTTAGTTGGAAAGTTCTGTAATAATTTTTATTCATCATTAACCCTATAGAAGCAACTTGGATCTGAGTTGTCCAATGGTACTAGTTAACGAGGTAAATCCATTGGGTGATCTCATCATTTACTGGGAAAGTTAGTCAGGGACATGGTCCATTCCAAACCTTATCATTTAATGGATGAGAATATTTGTGTGAATACCGATGTCATCTTCACGTATCATAGATTTCTAGTTCAATGGAATTCGGACGGGGTACTATAGCAGAAATAAAGTTTGTGACTGGACTGGGTTCATGTGGCACATGGACTAGAATTGCATCTGTATTCGCTCTCCCTCCAACCATAAATGGGTCGCTGTCATACTTAATGATTTTCATTAGAAGCATCATGGATATTATGATCCTATGGTGCTGAGTAATCAGTTCTACATCAAACAACACTTAAACAAAAAAAATGAACTACATGTCGCGGTGCAACAATGCACTCTTTGACTTTATTAACTGAATTCCCAAAAATTGAAAAAAAAAATCAAATATAACTACTATACATGCTTCTTCGGACTAGAGAAATAATCCTTTATCTTATTTATGAGACACATAGGGTTTCAGGCAAGTGCCATTCACCCATCCTGGCCGCATAATTCCATCCAGTTTCCCGAGTGTGACTGCTACTGAAGGTCGGATCTCCGCAACTATAAATGGTCCCAACCAAAGCATGCACAAATTTCCTGCATGTTTCTGGTAATGACTGTCATAAAATAGGACCTTATCTCCTTGAGCAAATGCATTGGTCTTAATGTGTCTATCATTACAATATTTATGCCTTTATTTCCCAACTATCTGATGGAAGTCTAATAAAAATATGGTCTCTTCAAGTTCTTGCAATTCCATGAGCCTTTGCGCAACTGATTCACCTCTGACATGTGTGTAATCTATGCAATATACAAACTCAAAGTAATGAATTCTATAGGTACCACAACCTCTTTCCCATAAACTATATGAAATGGAGTGTACTTATGGAGTTTCTTTGTGGTTGTCCTGTAATCCTATAAACTTATGGGAATCTGTCATCCCAATCCTCCCTGTTTGTGCAACAAACCTTTGTTAATATTCTCTCTATAATCTTGTTAAACGCTTCCACTGTCCCATTGTCTCTTGGATGGTAAGGGATAATTTTATGATGTTGGATCAAGAAATTTGTTGTATTCTTTTCTATTGTACTACTGATAAAATGACCTCCCTGATCACTTGTCAAACTCCTAGGACATCCAAACCAAGTTATAATATTTTGAAAAATGAACCTATTAGCAGTATCATTCAAACAATGCTAGACAAATTCTACCTAAGCCCAACGAGTCAAGTAATCAGTTGCGGTAATAATATACCTAGCCTTTGAATGCTTATTTGTGGGGTTCATTGACCAAATAAATTCAACCGCCCACTTCTCAAATGCTTGTAGAGCTCGAATTGGATGAAGAGGTAATTCATATCGTCATGATGGATTTCCCACTCTTTGAAAAATATTGAAAGATATAGAATATGCCTTTTCATACTTGAAGAACGTGGCCCACCATAGTCCATCTTGGAGGACTTTATACACAGTGGCCTTTCCCCCAACATGACCTCCTGCAAATCCACTGTGGCACTCTCATAGTATGTCTTGTATTTCATGATCTAAGACACATCTATTGACGATGATATCTAGTCCCAAATTATACAATTTCCCCGCAATCAATTGATAGTTTGTTGCTCTAACCACCATATGACGTTTCTGAGTTGTAGAATACCTTTATGGGTAGGCCCCTGTACTTAAGAAGACTATTATGTCTTCCAAGTATTCTGGTATAGCCTCAACCCAAAATAGTTCTGCATCTGGGAGTTGATCATCGATTACTCTACCAATTTCTCCTAACTCTAATCTAGACAGGTGATCAGGCCCCATGTTACATATTCCAGGCTTAATGATCACTTCAAATGAAAATTCCTAAAACAATAATAACCATCGAAAAATTCTTCCTTCCAGAACAGGTTTGTTAACTAGATATTTTAATGCAGAATGATAAGTAAATAACTTAAAATGAGAACCTAACAAATAATTTATAAACTTTTGCAGAGTGTAAATCATAGATAAAGCCTCCCTTTCTATGGTTGTATAGTTGTGCTCAGCTTGTGACAACTTCCTGCTAGAAAAATAGATAGGGTGATCCATGGATCCATATCCTGGTTGCCCTAAGATGGCTCCCAGCAAAATACCTATTGCGTCTATGTGTACATTGGAATAAACCAGATATAATAAATACGTAGAATAGAAATGAAATGATAGAAATGGAAGAATAACAGTGATATAACCAACATAATCTCAACAATAACACAGAAATAACATAAGAGCAACAACTAAAATAGCACTTTGATTCAGAAAAAATGTCCACAGGCCTCTTCGAGGGGGAAACCTCCAGTCGAGTAGTGCTCTGTTGCAATAATCTCCAAGTTAGGGTTTTCATACCCTCGACCCTTATTTATACTAAATATGTCTATTAAGAGAAGCATCTAGAGGAATATCCTTCTAGAAGTGGAAGCTTCTATTAGGTATTCTTAAATCCACCTTATTATATTTTATTGAAAGGCCTTATTAATATTGACCTTTATTACATCCGAATACATTGATCTACCTATGTGCAGGTTAGGACCTTAACATGTCCACCCCCTTAAAAATATCCTTGTCCTCAAGGCTTGATATGTGGAAACTGTTGCAGAATGGTAGTTGGTTCCCAAGTGACATCTATTGGAGTCGTATCTTTCCACTGGACTAGCACTTCCTTGATGGTTCTCTCACGCAAGCGACACTCACGCTGGTCCAAAACTGCTTCTGGCTATAGGCAAATGGATCCTTCTTCAGCTAACTCTGGAAGGTTGGTTTGAATTTGGCACCTAGGTCCAATGACCTTCTTTAAGCATGAAACATGAAAAACAGGATGTAGCTTCGACTGACCGGGCAGAGCTAACTGATATGCGACTTGCCCCACATGCTTGAGAACTGTATAAGGACCATAAAATTTGGGTGCTAGCTTCTGGCAATGCTCGGCCTTGAGGGAAGTTTGCTTATATGGTTGTAGTCGCAGAAACACCTGATCCCCTTCGTCAAATTGACGTTCAGAGTGACCTTGATCTGCTTGTTGCTTCATGCGATTCTGTGCCATAACCAATTTCTCTTTAAGGGTACAAAGAATAGCCTCTCAGACTGTAAGTGTTTGGTGAACTGCCTGGACCTTCGAGGTACCTGGTAAGTAGGAGAGAACTGAAGGTGGCTTCTATCCATTTACTTCTTCAAAAGGAGTCACGCGAGTGGCTGTATGGTATGAAGTGTTGTACCACCATCCGGCGAGGGGTAACCATTGAGCCAATTGGTGTTGTTTTTCAAAGGAAAAGCACCTCAGATATGTTTCCAAACACTTGTTGACAACTTCCATTTGACCATCTCTCTGGGGATGCTAAGTTGAGTCGAGATGCAATTGGGTGCCTTGTAGCTTAAACAGTTCTTGCCAAAAATTGCTTGTGAAAGTTGGGTCACGATCAGAAACAATAGAGTGTGGCATGCCATGAAGCTTGAAGACCTGGTCCATGAAAATTTGAGCCACCATGGATGCAGTAAATGGGTGGTGAAGAGCGCAAAAATGAGCATACTTGGAAAGACTATCCACAACCACCATTATCACTAGTTTATTTCCTGATTTGGGTAAGCCGGTAATAAATTCCATAGAGATATCGTTCCAAATAGCAAGGGGAATCGGAAGCGGTTGCAGTGTGCCCAGAGATTTGACTGTTTCTCCCTTGTTGCATTGACACACCTCACATTCAACAACAAAATTACGAATTTCCTGTTTCATACCATCCCAGAAAAAAGAATGTTTGACCCTGTCATATGTTTTGGTGAACCCTGAGTGACCCGTTGTGGGTGTAGCATGAAGCTCAGAAAGTACCGTGGATTTAAGCTTGGATTGTTTAATTAAATACAAATGGCCTTTGTATCAAAGATCATCCTGGAGCCAGGTGTACCCTGGGGGAGCCGGAGCCTTGGTATGCAATTGTTGGATCAGATGCAAACTTTTGGGATCTTGAAGCCATTATTGGCGCACAACTTGGAGCCAATCGGGTACAATGAAGGAAAGAGAAAAAATGGATCCTTCATCTTCATATTTTTGGGACAGTGCATCTGCCATGACATTGTCTTTGCCATTCTTGTAAATGATCTCATAATCACATCCAAAGAGCTTAGTCACCCATTTTTGTTGCTTCTAGGAGGAAATGCATTGCTCTAGAAATTACTTGAGGCTTTGATGGTCGGTCTTAATTTGGAAGCATTTCCCCAAGAGATAAGGACACCATAGCTCAACGGCATATAGAATAGCCAACATTTCCTTTTCATAAATGGGTTTTCCCAAATTCCTTTCAGATAGTTTCTTGTTGGTGAAGGGAAAAGGTCCGCCCTCTTGCATAAGGACATCGTTGATTCCTTTCCCTGAGGCATCACATTCCAACACAAAGGTCTTTGTGAAATCAGGAAGGGCCAGAACCGAAGTGGTGCACATGGTCGTCTTCAAGGTTTGAAAAGATTGAGGCATTGTTGGAGTCCAAGTGAAAGAGTTGTTTTTGAGGAGAACAATGAGAGGTGCTATAATCTTTCCGTAGTTCTTAACAAACTTTCAATAATACCCTATGAGGCCCAAAAATCCACGCAATATTTTGAGAGTCTTTGGGTGCGACCAGTCTTTCATAGCTTCAATCTTTTTCAAGTCCACCTTGACGCCATCCTTTCCCACTAGATGACCCAAGTATTCTACTTATGAGGCACCAAAATCACATTTAGACTATTTCATGAAAAGTTAGTGTTGAGAGAGTAGATGGAGAACTTGATCCACATGAGCAAGATGGTCTATCTAGGTTTTTCTATAGATGAGGATATCATCAAAGAAAACTAAGACAAAATGACGGAGAAAGGGGCGGAAGACATGATTCATGAGGCTTTGGAAGGTGGAGGGGGCATTACATAGGCCAAAGGGCATGACCAAAAACTCATAGTGGCCCTCATGAGTTCGAAAGGTCATCTTGGGGATGTCTACCTCTTTCATACGTATCTGGTGATAACCCGAGCGAAGGTCAATTTTAGTAAAGAATTGGGCTCCACTCAATTCATCCAAGAGGTCATCAATGACAGGAATGGGAAATTTATCTTTAATGGTCAGTTTGTTGAGGGAACGAAAGTTAGGACACATTATCCAAGAACATTCTTTCTTCAGGACCATGACTACTAGAGAAGAGTAAGGGCTCGTACTAGGATGGATAACACCTGCAGTAAGGAGTTCCTGGACCATTTTCTCAATTTCATTTTTTTGTGAATAGGGGTGGCGATACAGATGGATATTGGGAGGAAGGCTTCCTGGTACCAGGGGAATGGAATGATCATGAACACCCCGGGAAGGAGGGAGTCCTTGGGGAGTGGAAAATACCATTTGATGTTTAGAAAGGAGAGCTTGGAGGTCTTGCGACACCGGGGGTGTCTCTTTTGCTTGTATGGCATGGAGTTGGGCAATGACACCAGAGTGACCTTTTTTGAGTAGGTTTTCCATACGATGGGAACTAATGACCTCAGGTGAACCAACAGTGATGCCTTGGAATTTATATTGGTGGCCTTCCTGGTCAAATTGCATGGTTTAGTCCTTAAAATCCATGAGAATGGGACCCAAGGTCCTTAGCCAGTCTGCACCCAACACAATGTCACAACCACCCATGTCGATAGAAAACATATGGGATTTGAGGTGGTAGTCACCAATTTGGAGACGCACATTTTCACAGTGCCCTCCACATTTCATGGAACCACGATTGGCAATCATAATTTGGAAATTGTTGATGGCATGGATGTGGCAATGGGTTTCTTGGGCAATGCGGCAATGAATAAAATTATGGGTACTTCCACTATCAACCAGAATGATGAACTTTTGATGCTTGATGTAACCAATTAACTTGAGGGTTTGGGGGGCGGAGAAGCCAGTGAGAGCATTGAAGGAAATGATCGGTTCTACTTCGAGAGGGTCGGAGGGAGCGGTTATGTCAGTGATTTCAGGTGACTCAGGCACAATGGGAGTTTCAACATCCTTTTCTGAAGTATCCTCAGAGATGGCCATAAAAAGATTTTGTTCCTTACATTTGTGGCCCGGGAAATATTTTTTCATCACAATTATAACAAAGGCCTTTGAGTTGGCATTCATCCATTTCATCCCTAGTCAATTTTTGGATCTTTAATGGGGTGGAGGGAGTAATGGGATTTATGGGTTTAGGGCGAGGGATAAAGGAAGGTTTACAGGTTTGAGAGGATACAACTTGTTGTGCTTCTTTAGCTTGTTTAGTAGCTTCCACCCAACTCTAGGGTTGAGCCATGAGGACATGGGCCCAAATCTCCTCCTTAAGGCCACTAATAAAACACTCTCGAAAGAAATAATCAGTCATACCCTCTATTCAAAAAGCCAGGCACTCAAATGCAGTTATGAAGTCTTCAATTGTTCCTAATTGTTTCAATTTTGTCAAACGGCCCAAATGGTTGGTGTCAGTGTCAAAACATTCATAAAGCTCAGTCACAAATTAGGTCCAAGCAATATACCCTTGATGGGATTTTTTTCTCCATTTCCACCATTGCCAGCGTTCTTGATCTAGATGGAGAACACCATACCTGAGTTTGGCCAAGTCATCTGTAATTCCGTATAAAGAGAAATAATGTTCCATTTGGGTGACCCAACCAGTGGGGTCTGAGCCATCAAATTTGGTTACATCCACCCGCGGAAGGCATATGTCACGTTGAAAGTCATGGGGCTGAAAGGTATGGGAATGGGATGAAGGTTCACCTTCAGTCTTTGGATGTGCATCAGGAAAATGGTCATTGGTAGGGATCTTTAGTTTGGTGCAGAGTGATGCAAAAAAAGATTCAAGATGGGTGGTCAGTTCTTGTTTGACTTCCTCCATTGAGGACTACATAGATGCATTTATGGTGGTATTGATGGATGTATCTTGGGAGGCAATAGTAGCACTGAGTTGTTTCACTTCTTTTTGGGTCTTGAGGAATCTAGATTGCAAGGTGTTGAAGCGAGACTCCAGTTCTTAGCTATGGGTATGGGCCATGGGGATGGGTGAACTGAAAAGGGGTGGGCGGGGTCAAAACATTTGCCGAAAAATGGTATGGATGACTATGTGATCAAAATCTAGACCAGGGGTCAAATTTTAGCTCAAAAATCAACATTCTCATAATTGCTTCAAATTGAACAAGAGAGTAGGCCTTATCGTTGCAAATCCAACGCAACTCGTTTCGTCTCAAACGGACGTCGGGAGCAAGAGATATCGTGATCTATTTGAATTGTTAAACAGGCAAAAAAAGGGACACTGAATGTGTAGTCCGTACAGTCCATATGGATGTTGACGTGGCATGACCGTATGATGATGTGGTAGAGATGAATTGGCAGGTGACGTGGCAGTTTTAGATTGGCTGAGATTTGAGTGAATCATTTGTCGACATGTGGCATGGTTTTGGTGAATGGTATGGTGCAACGTGGCCCAGTCATGGGCTGCCACATGGCACCCCTTTATTGGCTATTGGGTTGTTCAAAAATTTTTTAAGTCCATCGGAATCGAACTCCAGACCTCCACCATCGAGTGCTTTGGCAATGGCCGCCCAATCGGTGCGCCATGCATTGGTCCTTGTTTATACAATGGGTTTAATTGTATTTGAATTTGCAATTTGTAATGTATGGCGGGGGGTCGGGCTGGGGCTTAGCCCCGACCCATGGTTATATGTTGTTATATATATGACCACCACTTTGTTAACGGAGCGCATGTTTTAAACAGCCCTCGATCACATTCCCATTGCACTCGACCATACCCTTCGGTAAATGGCGCGAGGTTTTTAAATGTTTAGCCATGGTTTTATGTGTAGCACCATATGACCCTACACAGAGTGCGCAGGTAGTTTGGATTTGATTTGCACGGTTTTCAAACGACCCACCACTTGTCATTGTTTCATTCGCCCTTATAAACGGATCCCTTTTGCTAGAGCACACGGTCGTATGGAGGACCACGTGCCCAGGTTCTAGGTGGTTAGGGGCTGGCGTGCCCATAACCATCCTACAGTTTTCACCATTGGCGCGGTTGCGCCCGGTGCTGGTTTTTTACGCTATATATTGCGTGTGTGCCAGGTTCATTTGACAAGGGTGTGTTTTGTAGATGCAGAGGCAGCAAGCTTGAAAGAAGAGGATGGCAGGAGGCCTATCTTTCTCATTTTTTGGCCGATTGAGGTGTCGTAAAAGCCCAGCTAGGGGTTTTTGAACATCCTGAATCCATTGCCACTATTATCAAGGCCATTTGAAGACTTATTTTGTAGGTTTTTAGCCATTGAAGTTTCAGCAAGCTCTAGGGAGCTTAAAGCCCTCATTGATGGAGGACATGTTTTGGTGAGCCTATGTTTGTTTCCTATGAATGAATAATCATTTTTGGCTAATTTTTATGCTCTGAACACATTGGGACAGGTTTCAGAGGCTTTTGAGGAATTTTATAGGTGGTTTTTCCAAAGAGAAGCTCAGGGAAGCTTATGGCCACATGTAGAAGAGGTCATGCCCGAATGAGCCATGATCCGTTTCTAGAGTTTTATTAGTCATTTTTGGGGTTTTTATGTGTTCTGATCCCAATGGTACAGTCTTTTTTTCCATTGGAGTTGAGCAACTACTTGTAAGATAACTTTTGACAAATTAATCCCAGAGAGCCAAGTCCATTGATGGAGGCTCAAGGAGATGTATCCCGGAGGGGGGTGAACCCCTTTATCATGTTGTGATTGTTCTGAGTTTGATGGTTTATTTGCTGCAAGTTATGTTGTTGTGTATTTATTTAAAGTACATTTTTAACCATTTAAAAGAACATATCCTCACACATGAAGATTTAAAAGAAGAAGCATAAACTTGGCACATAATTTTATCTTGCATATTTTAACACATGAAGCAAGGTCCTGTAAAGTTTATTTTAATGAAGTAGAGGGTGCTTTCATAGCATAACAAGTCAACCTTCTATTTTCAAATCAGGTGGTATCAGAGCATAGTTTTTGCTCATGTATTTTCCATTAATAGCTTGAGATTTAGCTGTTGGTATTTGTGCAATTTTTGTGTTGAAGTTTGATATCTTGCAAGGATGGAGGAAGCTTCAAATATTGATAGTTCTCATACATCTTCAAAATCCAAGTTCTTTGACAAAGAGATGTTGAAGGAGATTCTAACCATGAGAGATTTGATGAAAGAGATGTGTGAAGATAGAAATGAGAGCATTTCCTTTGAAGAGCAGTTGATGGCCATGAAGAAGGAGAAAGACCAGCTTCTTGAAAAGTTGCATGAGATGGAGATTCAACTCCATGAGGCAAAGGAAACCCTTACCAAGTACATGCATGAACATGAGGTATGTAATGTTAGTTTATCTTCAAATTCCTCTCAAGATGAATGTTTTGGTTTTTTTGAAAATCACACAAGAGGAATAGGGTCCAAGCTATTGTTAAAAATGGGCTATGAAGGTAGAGGTTTGGGCAAGCATGCACAAGGCATTGTTGAGCCTATTGTTTTTGAAGAAAGACCCAAGTATTGTGGTCTTGGATATGAACAAAGAGATGGAGAAAATTACAAAGTCGAGGAGACAAGGGAAAAAGTTCCAAGAACAAATTTTGTTTCGAGTTCACCTCCTCAAGAAGGCTTTAAAGGTGAAAGTTCAAGAACTTTTGTTGAAAGTTCAATCCCTCCAACATGCAAGGCTTGTGTTCAAGATGAATGCAAATGTGTGAAACGAAAGAGTTGTGATAGTGATGAGGACACGAACACTATTGATGGTCTTCAAAGGAGAGCTTGTAACTCTTCAGATTCACCTCCTCAAAGAGGCAATAAAGGTGAATGTTCAAGGTATAATTCTGTTTATCATTCAGTTGCTTTTGATTATGTTAAGCATGATAAATTTGTATGTAAAAATGGAAGAAAGAATCCATGTAAATATTGTGGTTTATATAACCATCATGTTTCAAAATGTTGGAAAAGATTGACCACTTTTAGGAAACTTTATAAGCAAAGACAACGTGAAAAGAGGATGCAAAAGATTTGCACTCATTGTCAGAAGAGGGGTCATCTCATTGACCAATGTTGGACATTGCATCCAACCACTCATCCACAACACAAGAAGCAGTTGGATAAAGAGATTGGCAAGAATGGAAGAGGAGATTCCATCATTGATGTGTGTCAAGATGATTCACAAGAGGACGATTTTCAGCAGAAAAAGTCACCGTTGAGTTGGCTTGGTAAGAAATGTTTGGATTTCTTGAGCAAGTAAGGCTTGCATTTTTCTGTTGTAAATGCACTTTTCAGCGTTATGTGTGCATTTATGGGAAGCATGATAAGTTGCAGCAGTTTATCATAACTTGTATGATGCAAGTTGCATGTGAATGCAATTTGTTTGAAGGCATTCTTGTTTGTTGCACAACTTCGCCAGGAGGATGTAAAAGATGGATATGATGTTCACTTGTTACAGCCATATATCTTTTTCATATTCAGCTCTTATGTACCCACATGTTACGGGGTTTATGTACTTATGTTTGTACTAGAAGGAGAGTTGAAGAGTCATGCACATGCATTTGTTTTTATGTATGTGTAAGCAGTGAACCTGGTGATGGTTCATCATGAATGATTCATGGTTGATTCATGATTGTGTATCATGATTGTCGACTTGTCATTGGGAAGGTCGATATGTTTCAAATGAGTCTTGACTAGTGTTGATGATTTTCTGACGACTATGTTGTGTCGATCATGTTTTTCGACTTATGTTTAGCCGATGGTGTTTGTTGACTTGTAAGTTGATTTTGAGTACACCCAGATACAAGAAAATGCCATGTGCTTTGATGAAGTACAAGATGCGACAGTTTGCTTGAAGAGCAAAAAGACTTTGTTGGCATCATTTTCAGTCTTGTATTAATTTGTTTTCAAGATTGATGGTTTTCTTGGCTTGTGACAAGATGTCGCAGGAAAGTTTTTGCAACCATTGGAGAGAAGATATTGTTGATGTCAAAGAGTTCACAAGAGGGACTTGATTCTCATTGGGAAGGTTGGTAGTCTTCCAAGCACACAGAGAACAATGGGTTAGTAACAACCAGAGAATAGTGGTCAGTTGCAGTGCAAGGCATGTCAAAGTATCCAGGTGATTGTCGAAAAGACTTTTCAAGTAGAATCAGTTGATAGAAATTGAAAGAAGACAGATGATCATAAGATTTTGTGGGTCCAAAATCCTTTCAGTGGGAAGGTGTGATCAAAATCTGGACCAGGGGTCAAATTTTAGCTCAAAAATCAACATTCTCTAAATCACTTCAAATCGAATGAGAGAATAGGCCTCGTCGTTGTAAATCCAACGCAACTCATTTCGTCTCAAACGGATTTTGGGAGCGAGATATATCGTGATCTGTTCAAATCATCAAACAGGCAAAAAAAGGGACGCTGACTGTGCAGTCTGTACAGTCCATATGGATGCTGACATGGCATGACCGTATGATGATGTGGTAGATTTTAATTGGCAAGTGATGTGGCAGTTTCAGATTGGCTAATATCTGAGTGAATCATTTGTCGACACGTGGCATGGTTTTGGTGAATGGTATGGTGCCACGTGGCCCAGTGATGGGCTGCCATGTGGAACCCCTTTATTGGCTATTGGGTTGTTCAAAATTTTGTTAAGTCCATCGGAATCGAACTCCAGACCTCCACCATCGATCTCTTTGGCAATGGTCGCCCAACTGGCGCACCATGCATTGGTCCTTGTTTATACAATGGGTTTAATTGTATTCGAATTTGCAATTTGTAATGTATGGAGGGGGGTCAGGTCGGGGCTTAGCCCCGACCCATGGTTATATGATGTTATATATATGAACACCACTTTGTTAACAGAGCACATGTTTTAAACAGCCCCTGGTCACATTCCCATTGCACTCAACCATACCCTCCGGTAAATGGTGCGGGGTTTTTAAATGTTTAGCCACGGTTTTATGTGTAGCACCATATCACCCTACGTGGAGCGCATGGGTAGTTTGTATTTGGTTTTCACGGTTTTCAAACGACCTACCACTTGTCACTATTTCATTCGCCCTTATAAACGAAGCCCTTTTTCTAGAGCGTGAAGTCGTATGGGGGACCACGTGCCTAGGTGCTAGGCGGTTAGGGGCTGGCGCGCCCATAACCATCCTATAGTTTGCACCGTTGGCATGGTTGCGCCCAGTGTTGGGTTTTTACGCTATATATTGTGTGTGTGTCAGGTTCATTTGACAAGGGTGCGTTTTGTAGATGCAGAGCCAACAAGCTTGAAGGAAGAGGATGGCAGGAGGCCTATCTTTCTCATTTTTTGGCCGATTGAGGGGTCGTAAAATCCCAGCTAGGGGTTTTTGGACGTCCTGAATCCATTGGCACTGTTATCAAGGTCATTTGAAGACTTATTTTGCAGTTTTTTATCCATTGAAGTTTCAGCAAGCTCTAGGGAGCTTGAAGCCCTCATTGATGGAGGACATGTTTTGGTGAGCCTATGTTTGTTTTCTGTGAATGAATAATCATTTTTGGCTAATTGTTATGATCTGAACACATTGGGACAGGTTTCAGATGATTTTGAGGAATTTTGTAGGTGGTTTTTCTAAAGAGAAGCTCAGGGAAGCTTATGGCCACATGTAGAAGAGGTCATGCCCGAATGAGCCATGATCAGTTTTCAGAGTTTTATTAGTCATTTTTGGGGTTTTTATGTGTTCTGATCCCAATGGTATAGTTTGTTTTTCCATTGGAGTTGAGCAGCTTCTTGTAAAAGAACTTTTGACAAATTAATCCCAGAGAGCCAAGTCCATTGATGGAGGCTCAAGGAGATGTAGCCCGGAGGGGGGTGAACTCCTTTATCATGTTGTGATTGTTATGAGTTTGATGGTTTATTTGCTGCAAGTTATGTTGCTGTGTATTTATTTAAAGTACATTTTTAACCATTTAAAAGAACATATCCTCACACATGAACATTTAAAAGAAGAAGCATAAACTTGGCACATAATTTTATCTTGCATATTTTAACACATGAAGCAAGGTCCTATAAATTTTATTTTAATGATGTAGAGGGTGCTTGCATAGCATAACAAGTCAGCCCACTATTTTCAGATCACTGTGATAAGGGCAAAGAGATGAATCCAATGGAATAGGTATCAAATAATGGTGAAAAAAATTCCAGACCTTTTTTTTTCTTTTTTTTTTACACCTGCGGAGTTATACTCGGTCTGAAGAATACTTCAGTGATGAAACCCCAAAATTCTTAACCAGAAATAAATGTGTATTTACTTGGCAACCCGAAAACAGTTGCACGACAATAGATCTGGTCTATTTTAATGTGTTTATGTTTCTGTCCCCCAAGGGTTAGGTATTCAAGGGTTCTACAGACAAGGGTTTTCCCTGTGCTATAGCTCTTTGATATATGTGTGGGGTCCAAAAGTAGTACTCGGCCCAATATCTCATGGCACTAACTAAGGAGGATAGACTGTGCCCTTAGCCATACTACCCGACTACCCAGGTACTAGAGAGTATCTTCCTGAGTGTTGTTCTCGGTGACACTATAGCAGTCCGACAACCGATAGGTTTATCTAGAGAGGGCTTCAGGAAAGCTAGGCCAATCCATACACAGGTGTTGTATGATGCATTACCACTCGAAGGGGTACCAACAGGGGTTACAAGGGTTCCCAACATATGTGCTCTTAAGAAACACTTGTATTTCTTGCATGTATGAATCCCTCAACCGTGGGTTTATGCGCGTAACGATAGATCTCCGTGGCTTAAAGATGTCAGAATACGTCTATACCTTGAAAACAAATTCCCACAATTTCTGCCAAGGAAAGTGCTCTGATACCACTTGGAAGATACCGAATATAATAAATATGCAGAACAGAAATGAAATGCTAGAAATGGCAGAATAACAGTAATATAACTAGCATAATCTCAACAATAACACAGAAATAACATAAGAGAAACAACTGAAATAACACTTTGATTCAAAAAACAATGTTCACAGGCCTCTTCGAGGGGGCAACCTCCAGTTGAGCAATTCTTTGTTACAATAATCTCCAAGCTAGGGTTTTCATACCCTCGACCCTTATTTATACTAAATATGTCTATTAAGAGAAGCATCTAGAGGAAGATCCTTCTAGAAGCGAACGCTTCTATTAGGTCTTCTTACATCCTTCTTATTCTTTTTTATTGAAAGGCCTTATTAATATTGAACTTTATTACATCCGAATACATTGATCTACCTATGTGCGGGTTAGGACCTTAACATACATGAATTTCATTTTCCCAGTTTGGAAATATCAGAATAGGTGTTGTGCTGAGATTTTCCTTCAGGATATTGAACACTTTATCACAATGTGGGGTCCACTGGAACACTTTAGACTTCTTTAGTAGATTTTCCAGAGGTGTAGTAATGGTTGTATATCTTCTGATGAACCTATGATAGTACCTTGCGTGCCCCAGCATGGAGCAAAAATTCTTAGCACTCGTAGGTGGCGACATGTTCACAATAACCACAAATTTGGCTTGGTCTACCAGGACTCCATCTTGGCATACTATGTGGCCTAAAAAAAATCCATGTGGCACACAAAATATACACTTTATGAGGTTCAAAAATATCTGCAATTCTCTACATCTATCAAAAATCAGACGTAGTAGCGCTACATGTTCCTTGAGAAGACTGTATATTGTCCAATGATCCATATAAAATTCTATAAACTTGTGGATAAATTCTCAAAAGGCTGCTATTACAATCCGGGGAAAAGCTACATGGGTGTTCTTTAGGCCGAATGGCATCACATTGTATGCAAATGACCCCCATTATGTTATGAATGCAGTCTTCTTTTTGTCTTCTTCATCAATCCTTACTTGGTGATACCCAAAAAATCCATCTGTGAATGAGTAATATTCTTTCCCCACAACTTGTTCTAGCACTTCATTAGTAAAAGGTGTTGGGAAAGGGTCACGCACATAGGAATAATTAAGGATTCTATAGTCTACACACACCCCAATGTCCTTTGTTCCTTTCTTTCTCTGGATGACTATTGGGCTAGCCCATTCTGCTTCTTCCACTGCAAAAATAAGTCCAGCTTCCAACATCTTCTTTGTTTCCCTCTTAACCTTCTCTTTCACTTTGGGGTTAAGACAATATGGTATATTCCTTACAAGCTTTGATATTGGTTTTAGTTCAACTTTCATCTCTCCCATAACTCCTTTAATCCCTTTTAGCTCTAAAAATGTCTTTGGGAACAAGTCCTCAAACTCTCGCAATAGACTATGTATTTATTGGCTAGTTTGTCCATTCCAGTAATCTCCCACCATAGTTATCGTAGGTTCCTTTGTAGTCCCTATATTGACTTTGCGCAACTTTAATGGATAATTATAAGAACCATTAGTCTGGTTGGGTATGATGTTCTAGATTTCTCTATGTTGGCATCAGAAGTCACTCCTGGATTGTAGTAGGAGTAAGCCTGAAGCTCATCAATTTATGTCACTATTTGTTGATAAAGGGTGATGGATGGAAGTAAACTCAGAACAATATCGTTCTAACTCAGAAACTAGGTCAGGCATGCACAATCATATGAGGTCTTGGTTTAAATTTAGACAGTAATTTGTAATAAGGGTGAGTAGGAGGAAGACTTCTGTGGGGAAATGCGAAGGCCAGCTATAGGCATCGAGCTTCTAACAACCTATGGAAGAAAACTTTGAACACAAGAACCTATTATATTCAAAAGAAGAAACACTAAAAGAACATAACAGTGCTATAATAAATACTTTATCATAACACAGTCACGAGGATTCATGTGAATCAATCAATCATGAACCCTTTTAGTATGAGATTGAAACCAGATGAAAAAGAGAGCTACCTTACATTGAACAAGAAAATTTCATATGCAGATACATAGCCACGAAAACCAGTGCTTCATTAAAACATTACAATCGGGAGCTCTGCTCTATCATCCATCCTCACAAAAATACAAAAACTAAGTATATATACTCAGAGAAATTTTCCATCTTGGCAGTAGGAGGGTAGCTGAGACATTAAAGTCAAAATTAGCATGTGTAGGCTCCTCTGGTCAGATGAGGACATTAGATCAACATGGCTTCTTTAGGAAAACTTGCACACATGACAATTTTGGGCAGTTTGCCTGCAAGAACCTCCATGCCTTACATTTAAGGAGTGAGGCGAGGTTTCAACCACCTCCTCCTACCTTTATTTACCTCTAGCAAGGATCAGGATCAAGGTTGAGTTGAATTGGCACCTGGAGAATGTGGTGATGCCTCCTGCAGCTAAACTCGGCAGTTTGTCCCTTTGCACAACTCTTTCTATCACCCCAAGTGACCATGGGTCATGACCCTGTGCCTATCTTCAAAGGTGATTTTCACATTTCACATTTCGGTAATTTCAGAAGCAGCAGAGGAGTGACCGCCTATCTTTCAAGGTCCCAGTAACCAAAATGCTGAAACGACTAATCATTTCGCATTTCAAAGTTTCTCGATGCAGTGGAGGAGCGATCCCCTATATTTCAAGGTCCTAGTAATCGGAATGCCGAAACGGCTAATCATTTCACATTTCAAAGTTTCCCAATGCAATGGATGAGAGAGGCCCCCTATCTTTTGAAGTCCTAGTAGCCAAAATGCTGAAATGGAGAATCATTTCACGTTTAAGAGTTTCTAATGTAATGGATGAGAGAGACCCCCTGTCTTTTGAAGTCCCAATAGCTGAAATGCTGAAACGGATAATCATTTTGAGTTTTGGAGTTTCCCAATGCAATGGATGAGAGAGACCCCCTATCTTTTGAAGTCTCGGTAGCCAAAATGCCAAAACGGATAATCATTTCGCGTTTCGTAGTTTCCCAATGTAATGGATGAGGGACCCCGTGTCTTTTGAAGTCCCAGTGACCATCGATCTTCTCCATCTATGGATCCTTGCCATTGAAAAACAAATTCTCGCTCACTTGATTTTAGGCCCGAAATGGACTTCTTATGTGTGTTGCGCTTGGCACTCATGACTGCAGCCTTTGAATAAAACACATTTGATGGGGTTTTAAACCCCATTTCTATGCATTTACACCAAGGGTTTGAAATCGGAGAGAAACACCCCCTTGCAAGTATTGGTGCTAACATTAGGCTCCATGGGGGATAGAGTCATCCCTGCAATGCTCTAAGAACTCCTTTTGCAATTCCGGTTGCCTTCTGTTGGGCTATGGAATCATTTATTAAGCTGAAAATAAACAGAAAAACAATATTTACAAAAAACAGAGGAGTCGTCTAATGCTCAAACAAAACATTTCTTCAGGAAATGCCCATTTACTGGGTTGTTAAAAACTTCTTCACCCTCCAAATCTTGCAACCTGTACATGTTATTTAAGAATACTTCAGAGATTTTGAAGGGCCCGATCCAGAGGTCATCAAACTTGTTGTGTTTTTCCCTATCCTACCTAGGGGCATCCCACTTAAGCACCAAATATCCCATCTCAAATTCCTCTTTCCTGACCTTCATGTCAAAGGCTCGCTTGATATTCTACTAATGACTATGAGCTATGTCTATTACTTTCTCCCTGACCTATTGCACTTCCACCACTTGATGAATTCTTCTGACCATATGGTTTGGATCTCCTTCATGATCTTGAAAGAATTTTGCTACAGGTAAAGCAAGCTGAGTGGGAAACACAACCTTTGTCCCATAAATAAGTTGAAAAGTTGAGGTGCCCAGGGACTTCTTTGTTGTCACTCGATCGGCCCATAGAGCGAATTTGAGCTTTGAATCCTAGGCCCTCTTATTGTCTTCCAATAATCTTTTAATGAATCTGATTAGGCTTTTATTGGAAGATTTTTCCAGTCCATTTCCTTGAGGATAATAGGGAGTGGAGTGAATTAGTGAAATCTCGAACAGTTCACAGAACTTAACCAGAGGCTTAGAATTGAAAGACGCAACATTATCAGTAACAATTCTGCTGGGACAGCCAAATGTGGCTATGATATCCTCCAGGAAGCTGATAATTACTTTGTGTGAAGCACTCATGGTGGGGGAAGCTTCTATCCACTTGGTGAAATAGTCTGTTGTAGTCAGGATCCATCTGTGCTGGCCACTTGAAGGAGGATGAATTTATCCAATGAAGTCCAACCCCCACTATTGAAAGGGTGTTGAAGCTACAACATGCTTTAGTGGCAAGGATTTGAGCTGCTATTTTCTTGAGAACCTTTGGAATTTGATGCAAGATCTGACTTCTCTATAGACATAAGTGAATAATGTGGGCCAGTAGTACCCATCCTTGAGAATTTTGTGAGTTGTGTTCTTCCAGAAATGATTCCCTCCACAAAGGCCGCTATGGAAATCAAACATAACGTTTTGGGCTTCATGTGGGTTCAGACACCTTAGAAACACCCCTAGAGGGTCTCTCCAGTACAAGGCTTGGTCAATAAGGCAATATATGAACACCTTGAGCTTTAAATATCTTTCCTTGCTTTTTCCCATTCCATCAGAAGGATTCAACTCTTGAAGAAAGTACAAAATGTCTATGTACCAGGTGCATTCTACTAGTGATAAGCCACCCTGAGAGATTTTGTTGGACGACTCAGCTTGCTGATTTCTTGAGCAGGAATTTATGAACCTAACCCCCAAGGCCTTACAATTAGATTTAGCCAGTATCTTAGCTAAACCCTTCCCTTTAACCAACTTGGTGGGTGTTATCACTGAAATTTCGTCCGCACATGGTTACAAGAATTCAGCATCGTCAAACAGTGATGAAGTCATCCATGGACCTGAATTAATACCACAACATTAAAAAAATGTCAAAAAATATACAAAGTAGTGAAAAATTGAAGAGTGCTTTGCAGAGATTGGGCGCACACGTGCATGCGCGGAACAAGAATGTAGAAATCGTGCATAGGCACGCGATACGCGACTGTTAGTGCAAAACACCGCGCACCTGCTAAACGATGCATTTATGGAACTGGTCGGCCTCCCAACCACTTATGGTTCATCTCCCAAGCTGATTTGACCCTCAAATATGGGCTGGATCATACTGGTGGGCTGGTCAAAGACCTAATAATGCCCTAATTGGCCTCTTTTCACACTACAAAGCAGTTAAACAATAACCCAAATGAATGCTATAAAAAGACATGGCTGCACCTCATTTTCTCAAGGAATTCAAAGTAATGTTATGCTGCCTCTATTGTTTTGAGGACTCCATCCTTGAGACAAGCATATTGGCACCATTACATTGGAAAATCCACCTCACCATTGAGTGGATTTGTAGAGAGTTCTTTCATCACCATTTTCCATTTTCTTTGTTGTAAGAAGAGCTAGCTAGTGAGGGTCCAAGAGCCTTCCCTTGGAGGAAGAAGGGACTCATAGTCCCCTTTCTTCTTGGTGCTTTGTTTTCATCAATAGATCAACCTCAAACATTGGTGACATGGGTCTTTTGGTTATTTTTGTTTCTATGTCCCTATGCTCATGAATTTAGTTTTTATTGCATCTCTTAGTTTAATTCTTAATTCTAGTTTTTGTTTTCTTTCTCTAACTCTTTTGTCTACAGCTGTCCTACTCAGCAGAACCAACTGAGCTTGCAAGAACCTCTATTCTGCTCACCAAGGTGACGAAAGAGGCACAACAGATTCGCGACTCGGTTGGGGAAAGGTATCAAGTTCCTACCCCATTTGGGTTTTTTCTTGATCTTCTTTTAGTTTGATTAACTTGCAGGTGCACTAACCGGCCTAAGCCGACCTGCCAACCAGCCAATTCCAAGTTGAATTGAGAGAAATCCATTCAGATTTTTCATTCTCAGTTGTGTTCCATATATGCACGGGTTTTTAGGCCCACAGACGCGCATTGTGCGCCCATGCGCCTGACTCACGATTTTGTTCTGCACACATGCACTTTTTAACTTGTCTCTACTCGCGCGCATGTGCTCTGTGCGCCTCTGTTTCCACTAGGACCTGCGCATCTGTGCAAAATTTCACATTGTAAAGTTGTTGAGATGTGGGGAAGGCCATTAACCTTCTTAAAAATGATTTCAAGCATGTTTTAAAGTTGCACCACACTTAGTCCCCTCATCATATAAAGGGGTTAGTAAAAAACACATAGGCACTTAGGAGAATAAAATCAATTTCCCTTCTTTTCTTTTTTCCACATGGATGGCTTGTTTTGACTCACAAGATAAGTTGGAAATCATTTTTAATCACATTTAACTTGCATTGGGACTAGAATTTGAGTAACAATCGCTTAGTATGCTCTTCTCTCGCACCTCCAAGCGACCTTGAGAATTAGAAAAAGATTGTGAAACAAGTTCATCTCCCTTAAAAAAAACATTAAAACCTTTAGGAGAGGACAACAGCCATTCTTGGGACTCCTCTTAGTTTTCTTTTTCAAACACATATTAATAGTGTAATGGGCCCATACATGCCCACATGCTACAAAGATAGGATAGTGTTTGAATTTTTTCTTTCTTAGAACAAAACACTGGGGAAGTTTAAAGGTTTTGTAATGGGCCCATACATGCCCACATGCTCAATCTAGGATAGTTTCAAAGCTTTTCTTAGATTGCATCACAATAGGGAGTTAAAGGGATAGTAACGGACCCACATGTCCACATGCTAGCTTCCTAAGGACTTTTTGAATTACGCAAGGTTGTACCAAAGACACTTAGTTAATTAGGTAATCAAACTCTTGTAAGGACCAAGCAAAGTCCACATGAAGCAAGGTGACATCTAATTCACTAAAAATTGGCACACTTTCACTCACACACAAAAGTCACTTATCACTCACATAGCTTCTTCTTGAAACGTGGAGGTCAAAGTAAGTTTCCTCCAAAGGGATTCTGAAAATACCCCACCCTTTTCTTAACGAGACTATCCACTCCCATTTTAAATCAACGAGGTTGGTTTGCACCCCCAACCTCCCAAAACCACTACATCTAAAATCTTTCTAAAAACTCACTAAGTTTTCCTCCACAGGAGGCGCCAAAAGAATTTTTTTAGTCTAGGTAGGATTTTGGGGATAGGCATCCAAATAACGCCCCGTTATCTGGTTCTCAGATTGTTAAAACATAGAAGTTGTCAAATAGGGAACTGAAAATCCTCCAAGTCAAGTGTTCCAATACCATGAGGCAGGGAGATACCCGTGAAGGGTTGAAGGCCAAGGTCTGGTTTTTCTGTGCATCCCCCCTTGAGGCACCCACCTCTTGGATGGGATCCAGCCCATGACCCATTTCTTAGGCCAAAAATCGAAATGTCGCACTTTGACCGAGGTACCTAGTGACCAACTTTAGGACATCTACCCAGGTGGAAATTGTGGGCTGCAATTTCACCTTGATTGGATTTTGTGTGGCTATTGGGAAATATCGCCAGCTCTTTCAAGATATGCCCCCTTTACCCCTCATTATAACCAATTATTTCATCCTTCACTAGTTTCTCTTCAGTGACTTCAGACTCCACTGTTGAGTACTATTGGAAGGTCCAGTGCTATTTGAGAGGAAGGACGTTCCGTCTTCTAGGACACGAGCATTTTCTTTCTTTTGATTCCCCCACATGGACAAAACCCACTTACCCACATATATGATTCTTTCTCATTTTATGTATGATGCACATCTGATTACAGTTTTAATTGGATATATATATTGTGTAAACATTCAATGCAAAGGCTCTTGTTTCTATATTACTCTCACCACTTTTTGCACACATTCACATAGCTAGTCTGACATCATAGGGGAACCACAGAACCCCCATCATTCATGATGCTTTATAAACCTCCCTCCTATCTTAAGGGGAGTATCTAGTCGTGACCACTCATCGACACCTCCTTCACACACTCCTGTGAGTGCTACTATTTTAGGATCAACTTTGCTTGGTTCTACATTACTTGGGTCCACTTCCCAAGGTCATCCGTTCACTCGCTCTCCTTTACACGGAAGCGGAGGACCCACTTCCTCTCAAGGAGGGATCACCAACCCACCTAGACCCCCTCAAGGGTTAGGTTCACAACACACTATGGCCGGAGCGAATCCTCCCCCCCCACTGCAAATGCCATATTTGGCCTCTCTCAACATACCAGATCTCACCAAACTCATGAATGATCCTATATTGCATGATCCCACATGGCCTGCAATGCCAACCAAACTACCTTCAGAAATACAAAAGTTTGAAGGAAAGGCAGGCGATGACCCTGCCAACCATGTCATGACCTTTCACCTATGGTGATCCTCCAATAACATTATGGATGATTCCATTAGAATGCAATTATTTCAATGCACACTCACTGGCCCATCGGCTAAATGGTATGTCGAAGAAAAATCAGGATCCCACACAACTTTTGAGTCATTGGCCAAAGAATTCTTGACCTTCTTCCAATGACCCATCCACCACGATAATGGTCTAGAACTACTTTCTAATTTCAAACAAACCTTATCCACACACATCGCTGACCACATTCATGAGTGGCGTAGGCGACGTATTTTGTGCAAAGCAGAGACCACCAAGCAACAATGTCTCGACTGGTTTCTTAGATCACTTGTCTCTCTCCTCGGTAAGGATGTAGCTTCCACCTTCCATCAATACGAAGAGGAAGCCATCAATAAGGCCCAACAGTATGACCTCATCTATGCACAGTCAGGGTACTTATACACTGTACTTCCTGATCTTCCAAAACCTATGCCATTCGGCCAAGACAAACCTGGGATGTCTCACTCAGCAGACAGACTGATCGGTGCCACCACACACCACGGTCCACAACCCCAACCACCACCGATGTATGGCACACCTCAATACCCACCAACATATAGGGGAACTTCTTATTACCCCCCACCCCCTTATCAACAACCATACCCTGTTGCTATCCCTCCACCCATCAGTGGACCACCGCCGGAACCTCCCATACATCCACCTATTCCCATAAATAGTGGTACTCCCTCAACATCAGGTTATAGTACTAGAGAAAGAACTATTCCTTCCTATGTACCTTATGGATTGGTACCACCATAGAATCCGTACTTCCCATTTCCTGGTCCTCCACAACCCATGGCTCCCCCACATCCTCATGTGGGGGTGAATTTTGTTCAACCCTCTATTGTTTAACAATACCAAAGTTTTGAACAGTTGAATACAGCCAATCCAAATCATCCATCAAACAATGCTAAGAAGAAAGGAAGGAACAGGAATAACAACAACCCAGGTCAAGGTGGGAATCAACCCCCACAGCACCAACCCACTGGGGGCAACCAGAACCAAGGGAACCAAAACCCCCAAGGGGGAAATACTAATAAACACCAAGGGTGAAACAATGTTAAAACCATCTTCCCTTATGCCCTTTGTGGTGAGTTCATCCATTACACTCATCATTTCCCCCAGATCGCTGATTTCAAACGGTTAAAAGACTCTGGTAGTCTTCCCCATTCTCCTGGACAACCTTCCCCTCAGTAGGCACCCCAACAATACGTGCAACAACCCCCTCCCGCCGTGCTACAAAATCCTATCCCACATCAAGGTGTGGTAAACACCCAAAAGGACACATACCATCCCCCACCTCAGGCAGGAAAATACCTCAACCCCATCAATCCAGTAGATCGTACAATTCTCCTCACCAGTGAGGAAGAAATCCTTCTGCAAACACGTAATCGTCAGTATCATGCCCCTGTTGAGTCTACTCCCATCCCTCTAGAGACAAACCCTCCACTAATGAGACCCCCGT
Source organism: Picea engelmannii (assembly GCA_009831015.1). Lineage (NCBI taxonomy): Eukaryota > Viridiplantae > Streptophyta > Pinopsida > Pinales > Pinaceae > Picea > Picea engelmannii. The sequence continues at coordinate 178,842 of ML806683.1, forward strand.
TGGTGATCCCTCGCCCTTCCGCTGAACCACCGCTTCACATCCCTCACATCCCATTGCACATGAATGTCCACAACCCACAAGCTAGGGCAGCTCATAACTATAGTTTGGTAGACGACTTATCACAATCCTCGACTGCCATGTTAGTATTGGAAGTCCTTCAGACTTGTCCTACTCAGTGGAAATCACTACTTTCTTCTTTGGGAGCAGTCGACCCCGCAGATACCTGACTCATTACCTTTGATCTTGATAGCGGAGAACCTTGTCTTCCTGCCTTGATCACTTTTCAAATACCAGTGAAAATATGAAACATCACAGTTCATTGGTGTATCATCGATGAAGGTGCATCTACATGCATTATGTCCAAAACGGTATGGCAGAAACTTGGTTCCCCAGAACTCATACCCTCTGCCATCACATTAAGAGCTTATGACGGACGACCATCCTCTCCTGAAGGGCTCTTCCAAAATTTCCCCGTCGACCTCAGGGGCAAGACTATTCTCATCGATATCGAAGTTATCGATGCCCCACTCGATTATAATATCCTATTTGGTCGTAGCTACATGTACGCTATGACGGCAGTGGCATCTTTCATCTTTCGGACAATGATGTTCCCTCACAATGGGAAGATCGTTACCATTGACCAAGTCTCACATTATGAGCCTAATCCATCTGCCAACATCGATAACATTCTTCCTCTCATCCACACAAACCATGACACATATCCACTCGCCGAGATGGGTCCTGGGATTTTTAAAGATCCATCCTCATTAGGAACATACCATGGAGCACCACCACTCCTACACCCTTCCAATCAAGTGTGTGTCATATCATCTAACGGACCTCACACAGAGGATACCCTTCCTCCTACAGAGGCTTCTATCATACCTGACGTCCCACTCATCGCAGAACCCCCCCCTCAAGAACCTCCTAGACACTCGTCGACCCCACCAGTCCACGATTACACCTCTCACCAAGGACATAGTCCAGTTTGGGAGACAGTTCCCCAACCCCTCACTCAAATTCCCTTCTTTTACCCTCCACCAGGTATCGAAGATTTTTAGGTAGCCGCAACGCTCACACTACCTAATATGGTGTTAGCAATCCCAGTGTGGTATTTACACCCACCAGAGATGGTCCCTCAACCATCCCTTCCCCCACAGGAAGGAATCCCCATGACAATTCCCATACTTACCCCCACCACCCCCCCACTCACTAACCCCCCTGCTACAGCTGGGGGCAGGAGAAAGAAGAAGGATCCCACCGCTCCACTTCCTCCACACATCCCACCACCTTGCGCACTATGTGAGAAAGAGGGCCACCAAACCAACAACTGTCCATCACTACCTGAATTACAGAATTTGATCCCCCTCAATCAAACTCCCCCAACACCCACAACTACTGCTAGTCCCGCCAATACCACCCACCCTTCCAGTAGTAAAGGGTTGAGGACCAAATACACTTGTGCCATATGTTCAGAGTATGGCCATTATACCCATCATTTCCCAGCACTGCCACACTTTCGACAGACATTAGCCACCGTACGCTAGAACTTCCAGAACCACCCCAGTCCTTCTATGTCCTCCTCAACAAATATCATTGACATTCGTTATGTCACCACTTCAGTCAATGAACATATGAGGTGCCCTTGCTCTCTTTGCAATTCATTAGCTCATTTTATAGACCAGTGTCCTATGATCCTTGAATACAGGCAACGTCAATTGACCCTGCTTCACCGACCCACAGAGGCAATAGTTGACATTACCTCGTCACTAGAGGCTCTTCACGTCATTTCTCCCAAACCTGAGGCACTCCCAACACCTCCATGGTTCTTAGATGACGTATCTGAGGATTCACCCCCCAACTCTCCCGCTCATTCCCCTATGGACACTCTCCACCCAACCACCACGGGTACCCCTCAATACTTCAATATATGGTATATGTCGAGTGAACCTTCACCATCTCCTCACAATGTTCCCCCTGCTTCTTCACCAGGGGGAAACCACACAACCACTGTCACCGAGATCACTCCTCATGACCCCTTGTATTCCTGTCACTTCCAATGCGACAAAGAAATACTTGAAGAGTTAAACCACCCTAACTCTCCCTAGGATGTGCTACACCATCGCGCACTCTTCTCTCCATAGGAATCCCCCATGCCTCCTAACCAAAACCCCATTTACGCGGTTGAAACCAAGGATTTTATCCCATCAGGGCATATTGACTGGTTCAAAAATCCCATTCCTGCCCATGATGCTTTTGAAGAAGGAAATATGGCCAACATTTCCCCCACCATCAAAATCAACATTTCCATTAAAAATGGCATCATCGAAGAAATCACCATTGGAGTTTCTTGCACTCCTCAAGAAATCGCTGCATATCAATCCCTCTTCCAAGAATATAGGGATATTTTTGCCTGGTCATACACGGAAATGCCTGGCCTTGATCCCTCTATTGTTGAACATCGCATCGACACCTGGACCGACATTACACCAGTTCGCCAAAAACAACAACCGCTACATCCATCCAAAGTTGCGGCTATCAAAGCCGAAATTGACAAGTTACGCGCTGCCGGGTTCATTTACCCCATCACCTATACCTCATGGGTTTCCAACCCTGTACCCATTAACAAAAAACAGGGCACTATCTGCGTTTTCACAGACTTTCACGGTCTCAATCATGCATGTCCCAAAGACAACTTTCCAACGCCTTTTATCGATCAAATTATCGACGACTGCGCGGGCCACGAGGCTCTCTCCTTTATGGACAGATTCTCTGGTTATAATCAAATTCAAATTCACCCCGTCGATCAATATAAAACTGCATTCACTACCCCATGGGGTACTTTTTCATATTGTGTCATGCCTTTCATCTTAAAGAATGCCAGCACAACTTTCCAGTGGGCTATGACATACATATTTCATGATCTGGCCCACATCATCCTCGCCTACTTGGATGACCTCACATCTCGATCCAAGAAACACACCCAGCATCTCGATGATTTATGAATCACCTTTCAACGGTTTCGTCAGTACAACATCCGCTTTAATCCTCTCAAGTGTGTGTTCTATGTCACCGCAGGGTGCCTCCTCGGTTTTATTGTTTCCCAAAGTGGTATTACCGTGGACCCCCTCAAAGTCCAAGCTATCACCAAAATTCCACCTCCCCGGAATTTATGACAACTTCATAGTCTATAGGGAAAGGCTAACTTTCTTAGATGCTTTGTCCTAGATTACGCCATACGTGCACATGGTTTCCTTCGCTTACTACGTCACGACATCCCATTTCACTGGGACGACCACGCCCAACAGTCATTTGACGATCTTAAAACAGCGCTTTCAAATGAACCTTTAATTAGTGCACCTGACTATAATCGCGACTATATCCTCTACGTATCAGCATCGGCTGTATCAGTAGCCAGTGTCCTCATCCATCTCGGAGATGAAAATAATGAACATGTCATTTATTACGTTAGTAAAAACCTCTCAGGGCCACCCTTGAAATATAAACACGAAGAGAAAATTGCTCTTGCAGTTGTCCTCACAGTCCAAAAACTGCGCCATTACATTCTGCTTCGTACCACAAAGGTCATTATAGATTCTAACCCTATGCAGTACTTGCTCAGCCATCAGCAAGTTAATGGAAAATTTGATCGATGGATCATTATCCTTCAAGAATACGACCTCGAGTTCTCAACACCTAAGAGTAAGAAGGCCCTCATTCTCGCCGAACTTGTCACGACCCTCCCCTCTGACACCACCAGTGGCCCGATCAACACCGACTTTCCCGACGGACATCTCTTTTACATCAATTCAGATGATCCTTGGTATGGAAACCTTCTCGTCTACCTCTGAACTCAAAATTTCGGTAACCACCTTTCACGAGATGATCGTTGACGTATTCACCATCAGGCCCCCCACTACCTTCTCCTCGGAGACATCCTATACCGGCGGGGCGTCGACACCATTCTTCGTCGATGCCTGACTATTGACGAGGCCGATAGAGTCTTAAACGACTGCCACAGTGGTGCATGTGGGGGCCATCTTTCAAGTATATCCACTGCTCAAAATATTATCCGAGCTGATTACTTTTGGCCTACCTTGTTTCATGATTGCATTCATGCCATGAAACGATGTGAGCAATGTCAGCTTTATGCCAACAAAACCCAAGCTCCCCCCGCTCTTCTTCACCCTATCATTACTGTCGACCCTTTCTGCAAATGGGGCATCGACTTTATGAATTGTAATCCCCCCTCCAATAATGGTCACAAATACATCATTGTCACTGTTGAATACTTCAATAAATGGGCCGAAGCTATGCCCAATTTCAACAACACCGCTGACACTACAGTGCATTTTTTCTTTAACCACGTCATATCCCTCTTTGGAGTACCCCTCCAACTCATTTCCGACCATGGGAAACACTTTGAGAATGAGATCTTCATCGAACTCTCATCTCGGTTAGGCTTCTCTCACAAGTTTGCCTCACCATATTACCCTCAGTCTAACGGACAGGTCGAGGCAGTTAACAAAGTCCTCAAGACCATGTTACAGCACATGGTTAATAAACATAAAACCAATTGGCATCATATGTTATTTTTTGCGCTATGGGCTTACCGAACGGCTGTGAAAACCGCTACTAGTTTCACACCATTTCATTTAGTCCATGGGGTCGAGGCAACTCTTCCCATCGAGTGAGAAATTCCCACCTTACGCACCGCCATTGAGCTATTACCCGACACTGCTCCAATGGAGCAGCGCTTGCTGAACTTCGAGTCTCTAGATGAAGATCGTCGATCTTCCTTACAGAACAACGAGGCAGCTAAAAAACGATCCAAGGCTACCATTGATCGCCATGTCAACCTTCGCTCATTTCGCGAAGGCGACCTCATCCTGGTTTACAATATCTCTCATGATACCTTTGGCCATGGAAAATTCGAGTCACTCTAGCATGGCCCATACATCATTCAACATTGCCTCACTAAAGGCATATATATCCTAGCCTCTCCCAAAGGCCTCTCTCTCAAAGAACCCGTCAACGGGTTGTATCTCAAGAAATTTTATGCTTAAAAGTAGTCATTCTACTTTAGGTTATTTCTTTTCTAGCATTTTTAATCTTTTTCTCCTCCTCTCACGTTTAAACTATCCTTTGTGCTATTGATAGATTCTTCCTCCACCAACCTACCACATCAATTATGACAACGACGCCAGCCATTAGACACAAAATCTCGCTTCGGCTGCTTGGGCTCTCTACACCCCCTCACATGAAATGCTCCATTCGAGCGACATATGTTTGGGGTCAGCAACCAAAAACCAAGCCGAATACACTACTGTCATTGGCCTCCTGGCCGACGCCTAGCATCATCATATTCATCACCTTAGCGTCTTCCTCAACTCTCAACTAGTCATTCTCCAGCTCAACAATGTGTACTGGGTCCGTGATCCTTGCCTCTTTCGAAAATACCTACAAGTTAGGCTTTTATCTCGACATTTTGATTCCATTACATTTACACATATTCCAAGACAATTGAATCAAATTATAGATAACCTAGCTAATATTGTGTTAGACTGGCATATATCACATCAAGCAACCTCTACACATACATAAACATATCACAATCCTGTCACAGCATATACATAGAATAGACATCATCAAAACATTAACCAAAAACATGTAAACACCACATAGATCTCAAAAAGTATACTCATGTATATATATAGGTCCACAGTGCCATCTGAATGTTTACGTACAAACAATACACGTATCCACAGGCCAATGCAACACCTCGGTACAAAATGGGATCACCAGCCTATATACAAGCAAATATATATACATCAAATGCCTCAGAGCCCCACTCAGAGTGCCTCTAGAGAACCATCGCCTGCTCCTCCCTCAGGTGGTGGCGGCCCACCACCTCCTGCCCCAGGAGGTGGTGGTCCACCCCCTGTCGGCCCCTCCTGCCCCGGCGGCAGTCGTCCGATCGTCAACGCAGCAGCCACTCCTTCTCGTCGTACTATGGCCCACCATGGTGGCGGCACTCCCACACACTGCTCCAGGAAAGTCTCATCCTGGATGCGAGACCATATGCCCTCAGGCACCTCTTGTAATATCATCTCCAGACGATGACGTATGTCCTCATAATCAGCTTTGGCTGCCGTCAGAGGAGCATGTAATGGCCTAGCACTAGGGTCATAAAACTGGCGCCTCCTCACTTCCCTCTCTGGCTCAGCTGGTCACACCGCGGCCTCATCACACCGACGTCTCTCTCCCCATGGCGGTCTCTCTGGTGCTCGCTGCAACTCCACCTCGCGCCCGCGAGGTGCCACATCTGCACATGAAAATAAATAATAGATAGTATCAACATCTATATCATATACATATGGACTGTTATTAGAAACACAAAATAGAAAAAACATACACATAAACACCAAACATACCTTGATGATCAAAAACCTCCCCTGGAGGTAGCACCATGTCCAAATCATCCCGGAAGTCCAACCTGGCATAGGGGTAACGTAAGATCACTTGCGGCATCTGCCGCCATACCTGCGCCGCCTCTACAAAAAAGAAGTGGCCACCTTCGCCACCACCATGGCGAAGCAACACAGTCGACCATCACCTCAACCACGGCTCTCGCGCCCTAAGCGCCCCCAATAGAATCCTCAGGCGCAACATCGGCACCCTCTCTAGAAACTAGGCCACTAGGATGGACCCTAAGGAAAACTCCCCCATATTAGTGGACCGACAGTGGTCCAAATTCCCCACCATCCTCGCATGCAGCGTAATCCCCCAAGCAAAATGCAAGCCAGCCAACACTCTCTCCAGCACCAGAAGCTAGCCACCACTGATCCGCTGGGTCGCTAGTGACCCATATACTCACACAATCATTGTTGCTATACAACGATGCGCCAGGGAATCTATAGACACAATGCTCACAACCGTACCAGACATAAAGTTTCGACCCGAACAATATCTCCGGCCAAAAGTCGCAAGCTGCGTATCCCTAGGCAGCATCGACTCAACCGGTAGGGGCGTTCCTCGAAAGGGAAGCCCAGTCAAGAAATATACATCCTCCACCGCAGTGAAGGGGATATGCTCTCCTCGCACGAGGAAGCAGTGCAGCTCCAAACTCCACATCTGGATCAGGAACTGTGGGAGATACTCCTGTGCCCGTATCAATGGGCACTCAAAGAACTTTAGCAGCCCACAGGCTGCCAAAGTCGCATGCACACCTAGCCCCTCAATGGCCATGACGTCTCGTAGCTGAGACCAGTCTCGCTCTCGCCACCCCACTGGCATCGTCACAACCATCCACCTGCAGACAACATAGAGTCCTATATCAGCTCAAGAAACCATCAACAACATCAAAAAGACTCGTTTTTATACACCTTAACCTTGCCTCCTAGGTGCGGTTTTGTTACCCACAGGCGCGCACACATGCGCGCCTGTTCACTACATAGGTGCACACACATGCGTGCCTGTTAACTACACAGGTGCACATGTGTGCGCACCTATTCACTACATAGGTGCGCATCAGTGCTCACCTATTTGCTTTACAGGCGCGCTCCCAAGCACACCTGTTCACCATACAGGCATGCACAAATGCATGCCTGTTCAACCTACAGACACACACTTGTGCATGCCTAGTCAACTCACAGGCGCGCCCTTAGAGTGTTCCTTAAATCCCCTCTACCGCGCTCCCATGTGCGTACATCCGGTGGATAGGCACGCACATGTGCGCGCCTATTACTAGGTCGCCCACACATGTGGGGCCCATATCCCCTAAATCTCTTTGTACAGCCCCCCGTACAGCCCCTGCCCAAAAAATGAAATCCTATTTCTATGCAGGATGATCAGACCACTAACCTGAAGCTCGCTAATCACCAATTATATGCCTCGTCCTCCCCGAATCTCCAAAAATCCTCTGAAAACTACTCGTCCAGTCACTATTGCAGCAGGTACAAATGAGGTGGCAATGTGGGCCCTACAACTATATATAGGCCTTTTTCCAAACTTCCACTCACCATTCTGGGAGCCCATGGTGTCCATTTTTCAATCTGTCTTCAGCCACGGGATCAACATCTCGTCATCTACATCACAGCAGTCCCTGGGCCTCTTTTCATCCTGAGTCTCCGGGGCGCCCTTTTTTTTTTCATACCCTGGTCAGGTACGCATGCACATATTCACGCTTATCAAATGCATGCTCATATCTTTGATTCTCTTCAGATATTGTTCACTCTGGGTATTTGGTTTTCATGTGTGTAGATACTTGATCATCATACATCGGCACAACCCCTTCAGGTATATACATAACACTAGCATGTAGTCTTTCCCACTGTATCGCACTCACATTTCCAGTCACACCCTCTGATATTTGCCTCTAGGATCCCCATTCCCGGCTCTGCAGTACCCACACCTCCATTTGCATCTTCGGTACTGTTACCTGGTAGCATTCTTACCCACATGAGTTGTCCCATTCATAACACCTTTTGACACTTTTGACACTCATGTTGTTTTTCAAAACCCTTTAGGGATGGGAGTCCCGATAGTCTTTCATCATGTCGCGAATCAACCACATACTCCTTCTCCTCATTTTGCTAGCTTTCCCACACGGACTCCTAGATTATCTCTTCTCGGTTCTATTTTTTTAACTGGACCTCTGCAGTATCATGAACCCTCCATTTCATCCACAATCAGTTTGCCCATCTGCAAACCTACCTTCATTTCACCTACCTCATACAGAAACTCACCAATGGGGCCCCCACCCTTCATCAGTTTTCCAAGAAAATTATGCCCTACATGGGCCACCCATATCACACTGGAGCACTCGTTTCTGTATTTGTACCTTTCTCCCCAATTATTCATTATTTATTGTACAAACGCCTTTATTTTCAGTCGTTACATTACCCTTTTTGTCGTCACCTTTGGCGACCTGCTTCCCTCTTTTTGTCCAGCCGCAACCCATGTCACCCTTGGTTGGAGCACTACTTATCATATTCCCTTGCTCGGCATCATCCATATCTTCAGAGTACCCCATAGGTCACTTACCTCTACCCTCTGAATTTGTTCACCTTGTCCCGCCTCTAGCACAACTTATCCCCGGTCTTGTCGTCCCCCTGACACTCGACCTCGTTGAACGATTGCGGCCACTTTTTATCTCATGCATCCTCCAACCAAGGGCAGTCTTGAGTCTTCCCACATCTTGACTTCATCCATGTACCTCTCCCACTTCCTCACCTCACCTAGTAGATTTCATGAAGCCATTTGCTTCTGGGAGTCGCATCCCCCTTTTTTCGACATCAGCACAGTTTTCCATAAGGGTGACAGTATCTTGATTCTCATTATCCATTCAGTGAGAGATCTCGGACAACACAGGGTGAAACACCATTGCTCCCTACTGTCGTTCACCCCCATAACATTTGACGCCAACACTTTCTCATGTTATGGTGGGTCTTACTTTTCGACTATGGCAGTTAGTTATTTTATTTTCCAAAGACCTCTGAACTTGGCAGGGCTATCAATGCCCACATCATCGCTACTACTTATTACCGTGATCAATGCCTACTATTCAGAGCATGTTCATTTACAAAATTGTCTTCTGCCTCTATCACGACCACCCCCGAGGGCACTGCAGTTGTCTACACCAACACTTCAGTCATCTTTTTTCAGATTTACATGACACGAGCATGGGGCATGCCCGCCTCATTTGTACACAGTTTTCTATTTTACACACCAAATAGAAGGTTGGGTCCTACCGGTTCCTTTTTTCCTCCAACGAATCACTCTGAACGATCCCAATATTGATCTATCTTACAACAACATTCTCAGTAGAAGAAACATTGATGGATTTCGGCTATACGTATGCTCCTAACCTCATCCATCAGGGGGCATATGTTATCACTGAAATTTCATCCGCACATGGTTACAAGAACTCAACATCGTCAAACAGTGATGAAGTCATCCATGGACCTGAATTAATACCACAACATTAAAAAAAGGTCAAAAACTATACAAAGTAATGAAAAATTGAAGATCACTTTGCAGACATTGGGCACGCACACGCATGCGTGGAATAGAAATGTAGAAATCACGCACAGGTGCACGATGCACGACTATTAGCGCAAAAATCCGCGCACCTGCTAAACGACGCATTTATGGAAGTGGTCGGCCTCCCAACCACTTATGGTTCAGCTCCCAAGATGATTTGACCCTCAAATCTGGGCTAGATCCGACTGGTGGGCTGGTCAAAGACCTAATAATGCCCTAATTGGCCTCTTTTCACACTACAAAGAAGTTAAACAATAACCCAAATGAATGTTGTAAAAAGACATAGATGCACCTCATTTTCTCAAGGAATTCAAAGTAATGTTATGTTGCCTCTATTGTTTTGAGGACTCCATCCTTGACACAAGCATATTGGCACCATTACATTGGACAATCCACCTCACCATTGAGTGGATTTGTAAAGAGTTCGTTCATCACCATTTTCCATTTTCTTTGTTGTAAGAAGAGATATCTAGTGAGGGTCCAAGAGCCTTCCCTTGGACGAAGAAGGGACTCATAGTCCCCTTTCTTCTTGGTTCTTTGTTTTCATCAATAGATCAGCCTCAAACATTGGTGACATGGGTCTTTTGGTTCTTTTTGTTTCTATGTCCCTATGCTCATGAATTTATTTTTTATTGCATCTCTTAGTTTAATTCTTAATTCTAGTTTTTGTTTTCTTTCTCTAACTCTTTTCTCTAAAGTTGTACTGCTCATCAGACCCAACTGAGCTTGCAAGCACCTCTATTCTACTCACCAAGGTGACTAAAGAGGCACAACAGTGGGCTTTATCTCCAAGTCAAACTCAAGGATCTTGGCAATCCATTTACCTCTTCTCCCATCGATTTCAGGTTGTATAAGTATGTATTTCACAGAGGCTGAAGGAACGTATGCAGTTAGTCTTGAGTGCAAGACATAGACTCTGAAATATTTGAGAGATTTCACCAAGGAATAGGCCTACTTCTCCATGATATCATACATGATTTCTACATCTCTTAATGCCTTACTGAAGAAGGAAATGGGTTGCTCTCGCCCTTCCTCATTTTTCTGCAATAAGACCACTACTACTGTATCAAAAGAAGAAAAAGAAAAAACTAGGAAATCCTTAGAATAATCAGGGTTGATTAGCATAGGTTCCTCAATCAATGTCCTTTTTATTTGGACAAAGGATTCCATGGGTTCAACAATCCATTTTACTTCATTTCCCTTTTTGAGCATGGTTGTGATGTGTTTCACCAACTCAACAAAATTTGAGACGAACCTCCTCAGAAAGTTAATCCTCCCTAAAAAAGCCTAAACTTCCTTTCTAGAACTGGGAATTGACAGGGTCTGAATTGCCTCTACCCTACTGGGATCAATTCTCACTCCCTCTGTTGAGACTATATGGCCTAACAACATCCCCTCCTTCATAGCAAACAAAGATTTCTTGGTATTTAAGGAAAGGCCAAACCTCTGGCATTTCAAGAAAACTTTCCTCAAGTGAAAACAATGCTCTTTATCGAACCTGGAGAATACTATGATGTCATCTATATAGATCACCACAAAATGATCTTTCTCCCCGATGAAGCCTATCTTCATGGCTCGCTGAAATGTTGCTCCTACATTCATTAATCCAAAAGGCATTTTGGCATACATGAATGTGCCCCAAGGAGTGGTGAACGTTGTTTTTTCTCTGTCCTCAGGCATGACTGATATCTGATTATAGCCAGAAAAACCATCAATCATGGATATCCTAGATGCACCAGTTACCCTCTGCAATGTGTGTTCCATGTTGGGCAAGGTATAGTTGTCTTTCTTTGAGCTCTTGTTCAGGTTCCTGAAATCAACACAGAGCCTGATTTCTCCACTTTTCTTCTTCATCGGGACCAAATTGGCCACCCACTTAGAATATCGCAAGGGGACAATGATTTGGGCATCTAACAACTTCTTCACTTCTCTCTCCATGACAGGCAACAACATGGGATTTATCTGTCTTAGCTTCTTCCCAGATGGCTTAGCCTCTTCCTTCAGTGGGATCTTGTGTTCAATGATGGATGTTTCATATGTCTTGAGGTCTTCATAGGCCCATGCAAACACATCAACAAATTCTCTTAATAACTCAGTATATTCGGCCCTTTGTTCTTTGGTCAAACTACTTGACAACTTGAAAAACTTAGGCTCCTCCTGTGTGCCAATGTTTCACTCTGTTGTATTAACATCTCCATTTGAAACCCTACCCTTTACTACCACATCATTTCCATCGAACAGTCTCTTGGAGAAGTCAGAGACAGACTCTCCTTCCTTTCTCTTCAAAGACCCAAACTCTATCATGTAATACATGAAGTCTTTTTTGTCTCCCCATTGTCTCAAAAAGGCATTATCCAAAGTCTCAATCCCATCAATAGATCCAGGAGGCAGGGCCCTAAACCACTTTCTAGCCTCACCTTCAAGGCTATGGATGAAAATCCTCATCCATACATTTGCATGCATGATAACATGATCATCTATAAAACTGTAAAAGGATTCAAGGTGTTCTTCTACAACTATGTCTCCTTCGCCTGTAAACTTAGGTAGCTGCCTAAGGTAGCCATTTGTTGGAAGGGCATTGAGAGGCTGAGGTAACAATAGGGGAGCATACCTAGAAGCTATTATAGCCTCCATTCTGGTCATGGGGGAATTTATCTTGCCATAGGAATATTAGGTGGAGGAGAACTCGGGGAGAAGGAGCTTGAACATGAGATACTGGAAATGAGCTTCCAGGTGGAAGGGGGAACAACGGGGGATTCAGAGAGAAGGATAAGGGGTTTGAGTCAGAAAATGCTTCTCTCTGTGTAGTAGAAGTAATAAAAGGAGGGGTGGTAAATCTAGGAGTGGGGAAATATTCTATGGTCCTGGGTCTACGCCAAGGTACAACTTCATGGGAGAGGGGAGTGACAAGGATTTCTCCCTCCAATATCAGACCAGGAGGGGAAAACTCAGCAGGAACACTTCCGAAATTCAGGAAACGAGAAACTTCAGGAAAAGTTCTACTAGTAATATGAGAAGAAGAAAATGGAGTTTCTATAGAAGGACATAGAAAATTACATGGTTCAGCAGTGGAAGTTTTTCCTTCAGAGGCCTTTCCTTTTCTGATAATCACCTCCAGATCAACTTCAGGTGTAGCTAGAGGCAGCTATGGGTGGGACCGCATGTGTCTACCTCTGGAAGCCACAACTAAAACAACAGGTTCGCCACAATGGATTCATCACAATGGAATCTCCATGTGCACTGTATCAATCTCGTAGGGCTCTAATGCCTGATGCACCTTTAGAATCAGAGGCTCGATGTTGTTCGATCCCAGGGAAAATTTTCAACTTCGTCCCCAGCAACGGCACCAGAAATGTTGGCATCAGAAGTCACTCCTGGATTGCTGCAGGAGTAAGCCTGAAGCCCATTAGTTTATATCACTATTTGTTGATAAAGGGTGATGAATGGAAGTAAACTCAGAACAATATCATTCTAACTCAAAAACTAGGCTAGGCATGCACAAGCAGATGAGGTCTTGGTTTAACTTCATATAGTAAGTTGTAATAAGGGTGAGTAGGAGGAATACTTCTATGGGGAAATGTGAAGGCCCACTGTAGGCATCGAGCTTCTAACAGCCTATAGAAGAAAACTTTGAACACAAGAACCTCTTATATTCAAAATCAGAAACACTAAAAGAACATAACAGCTCTATAATAAATCCTTTATCATAACACAGTCACGAAGATTCATGTGAATCAATCAATCACGAACCCTTTTAGTATGAGATTGAAACCATATGAAAAAGGGAGATGCCTTACATTGAACAAGAAAATTTCATATGCAGATACATAGCCAGGAAAACCAGTGCTTCATTAAAACATTACAGTCGGGAGCTCTGCTCTACCATCCATCCTCACAAAAATACAAAAACTGAGTATATATACTCAGAGAAATTTGCCACCTTGGCAGTAGGAGGGTAGCTGAGACATTAAAGTCCAAATTAGTGTGTGAAGGATCCTATGGTTAGACGAGGACATAAGATCAGCATGGCTTCTTTAGGAAAACCTACACACAAGATGATCTTTGGTAGACTATCTGCCAGAACCTCCATGCCTTACATTTAAGGAGTGAGGTGATGTTTCAACCACTTCCTACTACCTTTATTTACCTCTAACAGGGATCAGGATCGAGGCTAAGATGAATTGGCACCTGGAGAACGTGACAATGCCTCCTGCAGCTAAACTCAATTCTTTGTCCCTTTGTGTAGCTCTTTCTATCACCCCAAGTGACCATAGGCCGTGACCCTATGCCTATCTTCAAAGGCACTTTTCGCATTTCATGTTTCACCGATTCCATATGCAGTGGAAGAGCGACCCCCTGTCTTTCAAGGTCCCAGTAACCAGAATGCTGAAACAACTAATCATTTCACATTTCGAAGTTTCCTGATGCAGCGGAGGAGGGACCCCATGTCTTTCAAGGTCCCAGTAACTGGAATTACGAAACAACTAATCATTTCGCATTTCGAAGTTTCCCAATGCAATGGATGAGAGAGACCCCCTATCTTTTGAAGTCCTGGTAGCCAAAATGCTGAAACGGCTAATCATTTCGCATTTCAGAGTTTCCCAATGCAATGGATGAGGGTGACCCCCTGTCTTTTGAAGTTCTGTTAGACAAAATGTCGAAACATCTAATCATTTCACATTTTTGAGTTTCCCAATGCAATGGATGAGAGTGACCCCCTGTATTTTGAAGTCCCAGTAGTCAAAATGCCGAAATGGATAATCATTTCACATTTCGGATTTTCCCAATGGAATGGATGAGAGACCCCATGTCTTTTGAAGTCCTAGTGACCATTTATCTTCTCCATCTATGGATCCTCGCCGTTGAAAACAAAATGCCCGCTCGCTTGATTTTAAGCCCGAAATGGACTTCTTCTGTGTGTTGTGATTGGTACTCATGACTGTGGCCTTTGAATAAAACGCATTTGATGGGTTTTTAAACCCCATTTCTATGCATTTACACCAAGAGCCTGAAATCGGAGAGAAACACCCCCTTGCAAGAATTGGAGCAAACACTCTTCTTGAAAAATTGATCTGCCAATGTTTGTCAGACATTGGTTTGTCTTCTGGTTTCTTCAGGTGTGTACCAAGCTTTCAGAATTGGACCTAGTGAATGCGGAAATACTTGAACCCAGAAGAAAAATGGTATTTCTACAACTTTCCACTGTCTCTCGCATTGTTCAATATGTGCTTTAGAATCACACTGTGTTGTGGGTGGGAAATTCCCCTATGGACTATCATTAAGTGTTCTGTAATGCATGCGGAAAATGACCTAAAGTCTCCTACATCTTACCAACAGCCCAATCATAAACCCCATTATTCATATGCAAATTCAAGGTTAAAAATATCAAGTTATTGTACCTTAGTTTTTTTGTTTGATGTCGATCCTTTAACGTTTGGTCTCTACTTGAATGCAAATATCCTCCCAATGCTGACCTTTATCCATAAAAATAAAAACAAATAACTCCACATGCATATGATCTATGAACTAATGGGTTAGAGATTCTATCAAAATATAATCAAATTTAAACATTGAAAACCTCATATGGCGGGATGGGAAAAGTACTTCTTTTTATTAATCTCACAAGAGTAACTTACAATAGTGAGATTGGCCATTGCTCCTTGAATATGGTCCTAGGCTCCTCTTCAACTGTGCTCCAACTGCTTTTGTATATGCTTCTCTTCACACACTAGTTGTAAAAGGTTGGGACAAAGGGAATGTGAAATCGGGTAGAGTTTCTTTCCAATTATTTTCCTCCTTCCAAATGGGACCCCTACCACTTCTTTTATAGGCTAGAAAGGGCTAGGTATTTGGTCGAGTGATCGTCTATGGGCGGTCAAAATGTTTAGGTAACTTACCCAAAACTATGAGTTTCGTCTGCGACTTTCCATTTTTCATTATTTTGTAGGTATACGTGGGTTGTAGTGGGTCAGCTAGCGTATACACACGTGTAGTAGTGGATCAGGGTGCGTGTGCCTTCAAAAAGGGTATTTTTAAGAAGAGTTGTTCAGTAGTGGATTGGAAAAATATGTAAAATGATATGGCCTGATGCCAGGTAAGCATATCTGATGAAAATTAGGGTTATAGCATATGCCCCCTAATGTGTGAGGTCAGAAGAGCATCTTATGGATGAAATACATTATCAATCTTCACCAACGTACGAAACAAGTGAGCCCAGGGAACAGAGTTCGGGAGGTGCCATCTGCAAAATAAAAATTTTCTCACCGAGGCAGGCATACCCATGCTCGAAATGAAATAAAATCATGGCTGCCAATCAAATACACTGTATATCCATGTCATATAACTATATAAAGAGTAGCCAGAAGAAATACATAGCGGATCTACATCTCAAAATAAAAAATATATACATGTATAGTATCCATCTTCAAGAAGTGAATAAGGCATGATGGCTAGAGATGAGGCCTTCAAAGCTCAAGCAATAGCTTCAAAATATTCACAACTCGGGTAGGAGTGTAATATGGGTGTACAACTTCACTACCCAAAGGTATTCGACGACTTTTCAGGAATGGGCTAGAGGATTTTGATGATAAGGATGAGGGCTTCATGGATTTTGAACAAAGACTTGATTGGGCTTTTGGGATGGCTGAGAATGAGGGAAACAGACAATCTGTAGAGGGGAAGACTCAAGCTTGGTAATAACTTCCCTTGGAAAATAACACAAAAAAAGATGAGACTCAGGCAACATGGTATTTGAAATAAGTCTACGATGCAGGAGGCAACACAAAATCTCCACATTTTTGGAAGAATAACCAAACAGAAGAGGACACAACTCTATGTAGCAAGAATAACTTCCTAAGGTCATATTAAATCCCAGGGCTTGATGAACAAATGAAAGGATGTGCTTTGTCCAAGAGTGACTCATTGTGTTGCCAAAAAAAAGAAAATACTTTTCCCTTCCTCTTTTTGGGGTATATTTGTTTTTTTTTGTCTTTTTCAATAATTTTGGAAAGATTGAAAAATAATAAAAGAATGTTACGTTACAAAGGAGGATCGAGTGTCGCAAACATACTAGTTCCAAGCGCAAGGAACACATGGATGCTCATAGCAAAGGGATATATGTAGGAAAGAGAAACTCGGGAAAAATCCTCTATGGGTCAAGGTGTCAAGACACAGAGGAAAAGTGCTACAGGGCTTGCGTATAAGGCATGCTTTAGATGGTTCAGTTGAGAGCAACATGGAGCCGACATTAGGCCAAAAACGCAGGTATGCAAATGTGATTAATAAGACACAATGGTAACATCCTTTGATGTGATTTTAACAAGCCCAGAGAAGGTAAGCTCAGGGTTTTTTCATATTTAGAGAGTCTAAAAAAGTGTAAAAGGAGACTCCTTTGGGGTGCCCTTTTTGAAGGTAGTCTATTCAGTTTGAAAATGGGGTAAACTAGCACTGAAAAGATGTCTATTCAAAACAATTTTAACGAGTGTGACAAAGACAATATCACTTGACAATTTTTTCATATTTAAGGAGTCTGAAAAAATATTAACTATGGACTCCGTTAAGAATGTTCTTCTGGACCATTTTAACGAGTGTGAAGGAATAAATTCACTCGACAATCTTTTCAATTTTAAGAATTTTGAAAAGAGCTTAACTATGGACTCCGCGGGGATTCCTTTTTCGTAAATTTAGTCCCTCAGGCTCGAAAAAGGGTTAAAATTGTACCTGAGAATACTCTTCTAGAGAACCAAGGCTTCTAAAGTATACCTTTGTTCGTACAGTTGACCATTTGGATCGAAAAAGGGGTAAATGATCTAAAAATAAAGAAGACTTGAAATACTTGAAAACTTATTGCAAGTGAATGTTATGTGTTTAAAGAAAAAGGATCAATTTGCAACACATAAATTAAAAGGATTACTTATGAAAATTACACATAGACAACAGCATAATCATTGAACATAAACACATAAGCACAAAAATTGATAAAGGAGTTCACCCCTCTTATGGGCTACATCTCCTGGTCCAGCTTCCAATGGATCATTATTATTAATTGCTCAAAAATTTCTCAACAACATGTCTTACAATACTCAAACTGAAAAACTGACTGCTCCAATGTCTTCAGAGCGTCCCAAAACCCCTGTCTGGGCTCTTTCGGCACCTCAATCGGTCGAAAAATGAAGAAGTTAGGTCTCCTGGAAGTCCCCCTCTTCAAGCTTGTTGTCTCTGCATCTACAAAACCCACCCTTCTTGAATGAACTTGGATCACACGCATTTTAAAGCGTGAAAACCCAGCACTGGGCGCAACCGTGCCAATGGTGCAAACCATAGAATTGTTAAGGGCGCGCTAGCCCCTAACTGCCTAGGCACCTGGGCGTATGGCACATATGACCGCGCGCTTGGCAAATAAGTGGTTAATTGTTTACACAACCATGTAACTCCCTTCGCGCTCCAATTCGTGGGCATATGCAATATGAAACAATCATGGGATATATGTTATAACTCGCGTGCCTTATACACAATGGTATATGTGGATATATGGTATATAATACAAATTGTGTGCGGTTCATTACAATGGTCATATATAATAATCCACGGGTCGGGGCTAGGCCCCGGCCCAACCCCCCTCCATTTTGAACTTTAAACAAACATAAATATATTTTCCACCACATAGTTAACAAGAACCATGCGGTGGCACATTGGTTAGCGGAGGTTTGTTAGAGCTTTGCATAGTGGGGGAGGTCCGGGGGTCGAACCCCACGGACTCCCATAACATTTTACATATAACCAAAAACCAAATAATGAGTGACACGTGGCGCCCACCGATTGGGCCACGTGTCCTCATACCATTTGCCCATAAACAAACATGTGTCAGCTCCTGACTCGCCATCTATCAACCATCCAACATCTTCCATGTCACCCATGTACGATCGTATGGTCCTGCCACGTTAGACCGTACAGACTGTACGGACTCGTACAGTCAGCATCAAATTTTTTGCCTGTTTGGCTTGACGAACAGATCGTGATATCTTCTCCATACGGAGTCCATTTGACAAAGTAAATATACCACCAGAATCATGAAGACGATATGGACGCAATGGCATTGTTTTCGTTGCATTCTGAGCACTTTGAAATTTGAGCAAAATTTGATCCCCTGATCACACCTCCCCATTGGGAAGCTTTTGGACCTCCAAAAGACTATCTCAGTCTATGTGAAGATGAGGGTATAGTTCCCTCACCCTTCCAACCTCAATACACTTGGCCTTGCTTGGATTTGTCCCTTTAAGACCAACTCGCAAATACTCCACATTTCCTCGCTTCGAAGTTCGCATCCTCCTGTCAAGGATGGTGTCTTCCTGCAGTTCTGTTAGATACTCTGGAGAAAAATCATCTATGGAAGTAATCTAAACATGCTCTCCTTGATCATCAATCAATGGAGGCTCATACAACTTCAAATTCTCAACATTAACAACTGCATACATCTACATATAAGGAGGCAAATCTAAACGAAAAGCATTGTTACCAATCTTGTCGACAATTTTGA
>ML806683.1:201512-230025 GCA_009831015.1 Picea engelmannii
GCAAACCTAAGTTTACACTTCCTGGTTACTTGTAACTTAGCATTATCACATATCCAACCAAGAGGGTATGGATTAGGATGTGGACTTGTTTCCAACTTAAGTTTCTTAACAGTCTCTTCAGAAATAAGATTTGCTTGTGATCCGAAATCAAATAACGTGTCTATCTTAGTATGTTTTGAAACAACCCTTATATGAAAAAGTTCAATTCTCATTTTCTCTTGTTGAGTTACATTGACATTAGCATTACTTGAAGATCTAGTACTAGCAACATAATTATTACCTTGGTAACCCATGGCTGTGATCTTTGTCTCATCACCCGAATCTGAACCTAAGTCTTGTAGAACAGTCGCAACAGTATTTGACTTCCCTTTGTTGTTGTTGCCAAACTTTTTGGGTCTTCTTTCAGGATGAAGCTTCCAACAGTGGTCTTCATCATGGCCATCTTTTGAACAATGTTTACATGTGAACTTTTCTCCCTCCTTCTTCACAGCAGTATTCTTCTTGCCATTGCCTTTGAATTTCTTCTTTCCTTTGTCTCCCTGGCTGTATGTCTTCTTGAAACCCTCATGAGTATCGTTCCTTCCCCTTGCTTCCAAATGAGTAGCCTATACACAAACCTCATCTAGATTCGAAGGATTAAACATAAGTATAGTATGCCTCAAACAACTATGCAAAGCACCAATATATTTGAGCAATGTTTCCTGTGAAGACAAATCAACTCCCAAAACCAAAGCTCTTCTCCTAAATTCCTGAGTAAAACTTTGTACATTCTGTCCTTTAGCTTGTCTAAAATTATTCCATTCCATGGTTGCCTTTTGTTTATATGCCAATGGATAAAATTGTTTTTTAATTGCTATAATGAAATCATTCCAAGAAAGCAAAAATTTTCCATGCTTTTTCATTTCCTCCTGTGTCTTAGATTCCCACCAAATAAGTGCCGAACCATCTAATATTAATGAAGCAAGCTGAATTTTGGTTTCATCATCTTGAATCTTTTGTATTCTAGAATATACTTCAGTTTGACGTATCCAGTTATCTAATTTTTCAGCGTTAACTTCTCCATTGTAAATTGGCAATTCAAATTTTATATCAAGCTTTAATGAAGCAATTTGTGAAGGATTTTTACCATGCCCCTTTGGAGAATTTGGAAGATGTTTCGAACTGGTAGAAGAAGAAGAAGAAGATGATGATGGAGGAGGAGAGGGTGGTGGAGAAGCACCATTCCCTCCATTTCCGCTTGGAGTTTTGTCACCACCACCTCCCTTATGCATTGAAGGGTTGGAGCCTTCACCCTGCGACATTATGTTCCGTTCCATCAAGATCTTCATCATATCTCTAAACTCCATGACAGCCTCTTTGAGATCTTCATTTTCAATTGGAACACGTTCATGACTTTCTGCACGAGCCATGCTTGGTGAATGTCTCTCTGAAACTTGCGGTGAATGAATCTGCTTCCTCCTTCTCGGATGAGAACTTGGCTCCACAACTTGAAATTATCCTCTTGTGAGTTTCAACCTTGTGAGCATCAGAAACAAAACTTTCAAACAATCAAGTCTTCAAAACCAGAGCTCTGATACCAACTTGATCTAAAAATGAAGAAAACTTGAAATACTTGAAAACTTATTGCAAGTGAATGTTACGTGTTTAAAGAAAAAGGATCAGTTTGCAACACATAAATTAAAAGGATTACTTATGCAAATTACACATAGACAGAAGCATAATCATTGAACATAAACACATAAGCAAAACAATTGATAAATGAGTTCACCCCTCTTATGGGCTACATCTCCTGGTCCAGCTTCCAATGGATCATTATTATTAATTTCTCAAAAAGTGCTCAAAAACATGTCTTACAATGCTCAAACTGACAAATCGACTGCTCCAATGGCTTCAGAGCGTCCCAAAACCCCTTTCTGGGCTCTTTCGGCACCTCAATCGGTCGAAAAACGAAGAAGTTAGGCCTCCTGGAAGTCCCCCTCTTCAAGCTTGTTGTCTCTGCATCTACAAAACGCACCCTTCTTGAATGAACCTGGCTCACACGCATTTTAAAGCGTGAAAACCCAGCAACGGGTGCAACCACGCCAATGGTGCAAACCATAGAATGATTAAGGGCGCGCCATCCCCTAACCGCCTCGGCACCTGGGCGTATGGGGCATATGACCGCACGCTTGGCAAATAAGTGGTTAATTGGTTACACAACCGTGTAACTCCCTTCGTGCTCCAATTCATGGGCATATGCAATATGAAACAATCATGGGCTATATGTTATAACCCTCGCGCCTTATACACAATGGTATATGTGGATATATGGTATATAATACAAATTGCGCGTGGTTCATTACAATGGTCATATATAATAATCCACGGGTCGGGGCTAGGCCCCGACCCGACCCCCCTCCGTTTTGAACTTTAAACAAACATAAATATATTTGCCACCACATAGTTAACAAGAACCATGTGGTGGCACATTGGTTAGTGGAGGTTTGTTAGAGCTTTTCATAGTGGGGGAGGTCCGGGGGTCGATCCCCACGGACTCCCATAACATTTTACATATAACCAAAAACCAAATAATGAGTGACACGTGGCGCCCACCGATTGGGCCACGTGTCCTCATACCATTTGCCCATAAATGGACACGTGTCATCTCTTGACTCACCATCTATCAACCATCCAACATCTGCCACGTCACACCTGTATGGTCGTACGGTCCTGCCACGTTAGACCGTACGGACTGTACGGACTCATACAGTCAGCA
This sequence comes from Picea engelmannii, assembly GCA_009831015.1. NCBI lineage: Eukaryota > Viridiplantae > Streptophyta > Pinopsida > Pinales > Pinaceae > Picea > Picea engelmannii. Next base: position 204,268 of record ML806683.1, read on the forward strand.
TCAATTTTTTTGCCTATTTGGCTTGACGAAAAAATCGCGATATCTTCTCCATACGGAGTCCATTTGACAAAGTAAATATACCGCCAGAATCAGGAAGACGAGACGGACACAATGGCGTTGTTTTCGTTTCATTCTGAGCACTTTGAAATTTGAGCAAAATTTGATCCCCTGATCAGTAAACTACCATCGGACAGACGTTCCTTCAAATTTCATTTTAGTGATCGTGAAAGTCAACAAGGTTTCTCGACAATATTTTCATTTTTAGAGGGTTTGAAAAGGGCTTAAAAGAAGACCCGTTATGTTTTGTGGGAGTCTCGAGCGTGAGATCAAGAGTGATAATGCATCATGCAAATGAGGCACAAACTCATAATCTGGATAAAACTAGCAAGGACTCCCAAGCCTATGGTCATTAACGATGGCATGGATGCCAAAATGAAACCAGGATCTATCTAGGGCATCCATGAAGGGTTAGGCTCTACCACTAAAAATACGACACTTCTAAAGAAGCAACGATGGTTTTGTGTTGCAATTCGGTGGGATCGATCCTATGGAAAAGTGAAAAAGGTAATGTGGTGAAACAAGTGGAGGTGGAATCCTATCTTACATGCACAAAGTTGGAAAAATGACTTTTTACCAAAAGACCTTGAAAATGACCCAAAACTCCAAAAACAAATTCTCAATACCCAAAGTACCATTGATTGTAACATCCCCTAAGAAACTCTTGAATTATTTTTCAGGTTAGAAGAATGACAGAAAGGTCCAAAAAATGACAAAAAGTGGCCAAAAAGTCTATAAATAGAAGTTGGCAACTCATTATCACTATTGCTAATTGAGAAATTGACTAAAAGCCAAAAATACCCCTTTGTGAAAAGAATTGATTCCAGGAGCTTCAGTGGACGAAACGAACTTCCGCTTGGACCAAATAATTGCATACTAATCCCTCTTTGTAATTCAATTTTTCCTTTACACATTTAATTTTTTTTTTGGAGGGGCACCGACCTTTAAAAAGTTCGGCCCTAGTACATGCAGGCAGGAGAAAATATGCATGTGTGCACACGCGACTATGCACACTACAACCCACGTGTACCCTTCATTTTGTGGATTTTTTTTTTTAAATTGCAAGAGTTAACCCTCTTGAAATTTCTCTATTACAGGATGTATGTTCACTAGAGAGAGAGAGCATGAGGACATTGAGATTTTGGTTGATGAGGACCCTAATGCTCTTGCCGCATTATTTTAATGTGGTTTGTTAAAAATTTTCTATTGTCCCTTCATGCGGGCACAACCAAGGCTACTAAACACCTTGGCTGATTATTGGCATCATGACGCAGAGGCCTTCATGCTTGAGGGACAGTCACTGACTCCAACAGCCGAGGATATCTACTATCTGACTAGCCTCTCAAGGAGAGGGGAACCAATCAATTTTTCACCTTTCCTTCTGGGCCTAAAAAGATATCGGAGTTGGTTGAACTCCATTGTGAAGCTGACACAGACAAAACGGGCACACAAGTGCCGATAAGAAGGATTTCAATATTATCACTGAAAGTGATAATGTTTCTCATTGGGCGGATCACTAGGTCTGCATCTTTGCAGCAGGCTTCTCGGGTGCACATGAATTGTGTAGTTCAGTGCTTAAATGCACAAATTTTTGACTAGAGCACCACATTATTGGATTGTATGAAGAGGCAGCTAATAGAGTGTCGAATGCGGAGGCACAAAAACTTTGGGTTTGGGACTATTCTTTGTTCTTTCTTCTTCTTCGAGAGTGCCTAGTTTCAGTCCTAAAGAGACGATACGAGGGCACCAGCCCCTCACCCTAGGGGGGAGGAATGACTATTAAGGCCTTTGACGAAAAAAAAAATTCTTGGTGGGCACGACAGATTCCGTCCATAGAGGACTACCCCTATGCTGGGATCAACTTCTCTAGAGATCTTGAGATTTCGGTACCTCTAGGAGATGAGTGAGGAGAGATGGGTAAGTTTGTTTTTTGTTTGTTTTAGGAAGTTATTTAATTTTTATGTTTTTTCATATATATCATTTTTTTTTGTACCAGAGTATCTGACAAATATGTATATGTTCCATGCGGATGTGGGGCCAGTGCATCTAGCGGACATTTCGAGGACTAGGCGGTGTCCTCGACCAGAGGTAGGACCAACTGCGGTCGGTGGAGTAGCAGTAGCAGGGGGACCTCTAGCCGAAGAGGTTGAGAGAGTATTGAGACAGGTCGAGCGAAACCTTACCACGCTTACTCAGACAGTCCCCATGGCGGAGATCAAGGATCTCCCACCATCCATGCAGACTCGTGTTGTTGGGGTACCATAGACCTGGGTCCATCTTTTTCAGCATCTGGCTAATGTCATTGTTCACTATGAAAGGGCCCACAGGCCCTGTCCTCATCTTATATTGGACTTCTTATGTGCCGAGGGAACCTTTTGTATATTTTTGAGGGCATAAGCCCTGTGACTCTTTACTGAAAACCTGTTTTTTGAGGCGCTTGCACCCACTTATGTACTCTGGTGATTTTGTGATATATATATGGATTTTCTTTATATATATATATTTTTTATGGAATATACTTATTTACAAATGCATTTACATGTGCGTGTGTGTGATTTTTCTTACATGTGTGAAAGATTCCAATATAATATATGACTAGCTAGATTATCTGTAACCTGATTCAATCTCCTAGGAACATATATATACGTAATGTAATCAAAGCTTCGTTCTAAGAGATGTACCCTAAGGAACCATTGGTGTAGAGTAGGATCATGAATGCGATAGAATCCATTTAACTGAGACACAATCAACTGAGTGTTTAAATAGACTCAGAGGTGAGAGATACCAAGCAACAAAGCATCACAAAGAAACTCAATAACTGTGTTGTATTCGACGACATTGTTTGTGGTGTCACCTAAACATATACCTCCTGAAGATAGCAACTGGCCTTGAGGTGTGAAAATCACCCAAGCTGCGGAGGAAAGCCTCCGAGTGTGCTGGATAGCGCCGTCCGTGAACCCAATGAACACCTCTGATTCACTTGACATCTGCCACAGTGAAAAAGATAACATCAAAAATGACACATCCATAAAAAAAAAAGAAAAACTAAAAAGCAATAGTACAAATACTATACATATGTTACAAAAAGTCACCCAAGGTGACCTACCTACGAGTAATACTTCTTGAGGTAGAGACCTTTTCCAGGCTCCGCCAAAACATTTCCCTCAAATTCCACTCGACGATAAGCACCCTTTCTTAGAACCTCTTTTATGATGAAAGGTCTGAACCACATAGGTTTGAATTTTCCTGCCCCCAAGGGGTCCTTATCATGGTCATAGACTAGGACAAGGTCACCTTCATAGAAAATCTAAGGACAAACAAATCAATCATATTGAACCTTGAAATTTTTTTTGTGAGATTCGTTAGCTAAGTCTGCACCACGACGTTGCTCATTGAGTTTCTCAAGATATAATAAATGCTCTTCAAGTGGTGAAATGTCTGGCAATAACTGTACTGCCAACTTTAAAGATGGGATCTGGCATTCTATGGGCAAGACTTCTTCCAGCCCATAAATGATTTGAAAAGGTGAGAAACCGATTGCAATCTTAATGGATGTTTGGTAATCCCATAATGTTGAGTATAACATCAAATGGCAATTTTACTTGGATAAATTGATCGTTCGTTGTAGAATGGTCTTAAGATATTTATTTACAGCTTCCACCTGACCATTTTCTTCGAGGTGGTAGGGTGATGAATGTTCTTGCTGCAACCCAAGATTTGATATTAACTTGGTCATCATTTTGTTCTGAAAGTGACTGCCATGGTCAGTGACAATCTCTCTCGGGATGTCGAACCTTGCTATTATCTGGTTGAACAAAAAGAGAGTTGTTGTCTCCCCGTCATCTTTAAACATTGGCATAGCTTCGACCCACTTGGTGAAGTAGTCTACTGATATGATGATATAGCGGTGCCCCCTTGCTAAAAGGGGGTTGCATGTAGTGTAATCAATCCCCCATTTAGTGAAGGGACCAATGGTAATAACGGGAAACATGGGAGCGGGGTGTGCCCTCATCTTCTGAGAGAATATCTAACATAGGTGGCACTTCTTGACCGATTCAACACAATATTTGATTAATGTCGGCCAAAAGAAACTGGCTCGTAGAATTTTTTGGGTTGTTGGCAACCCAGACAAATGACTACCACATGCTCTGATGTGAAAATAATTAAGCATGATTTCTTCTTCTTCTTCATGAGTGAGACATCGACAAAGGATGCAGTCTACACCTCGATGATAGAAAGTGTCCTTGAGAATGAGATAGTTCTTAGCCTGATGGCATATACGATGATGCTCATCGTGAGAAGTAGATATGGGAAACTTCAAAGTGTGGAGGTAGCCAAGAACATCTCCATACTAAGGGTCGGAAGACACGATCAAAAACATGTCTCCTTTGATAGGCAACTCATCGGGTATAACATCACCTAATTTGATTGAAAATTTCGATATGAGTGCTGTGAATACCATCGAATTTTTGGATTTCACCAAAACAAACTCTAAGTCAAATTCATGGAGAATCAGTATCCATCTATTGATATTTCTGCCGATGACTCATTGTGTCAATGCATGTTGAAATGGATTCAAAACGACAATGATGGTGGTCTTGCGAAACAAAATGTAATGACAGAACCATTGGACAGCATGGACTGCGACCAACACAAGTTTTTCAATGTGGGAATAATTGAGTTCCGGTCCAACTAGGCCTCGGCTTAGGTAATAAATCACGTATTCTAAGAGAAAATCATCCTCCTGAACTAAGACCATACCGATGGTTGGCTCCGCAGTGACCAAGTATAATAATAAATATTTATTATAATTGGGTGGCCAAAGTAGAGGGGTGGATAAGAGGGTGTGTTTCAATGCTGCAAAAGAGCATTGAGAAATTTGTCCCACTGAAAAGGAACGTCCTTCTTCAATAAACTCATAGAACCCTTTGTGATCTTGGCATAGTTTGTGATGAAACACCGTAAAAAGTTCTCTTTCCCTTGCAATCTTTGAAGCTGAGAGATGGTGCACGAGGGAGGAAATTCAATTATTGCCTCAACCTTTAGAGGATTGACCATGATCCCTATGGTCGAAACCAAGAAACCTAGCAGACGACTCGATGTGACACAAAAAAATCACTTGTTTGGATTCAAGTGGATTCGGTAGTAGCAACACCATTCAAGGATAAGTCAGAGGTGTGACGAATGATCATCTCTCTTGCGAGATCGTGATGCTAAATCATCGAGATAAGACTCGACTATGTGTTTGAGGTCATGGAAAGAAAAAGACATGGCCCACTGAAATGTAGCTCCAGCATTTTTTCAGACCAAAAGGAATATTACGATAATCAAATGTACCCCATGAACAAATGAAAGTGGTTTTGTGTTGTTATTTAGGTTTGATCTGTATCTGATCGTATCCCAAAAAACTATCCATGAATGAAAAATCCTCACAACCTATGCATTCATCGACTATCTGGTCAATAAATTGTGTGGGGAAATTATATTTTGGGGAAATGATTTCATGTTCGACGATTCTTTGATCTATGCCTAGAATTTCCTCATAAGACCAGGCAAACACGTCGTAGAATTATTTAAATAAATCCATGTAGATTTGAATCTCCTCGCGGGAGCAATCCACTCCGACAAAGATATTCTCCACAATGCCAAGGGTCCTGGAGATGTCAATAGGTATCTTTTCAGCTATTGTTTCCATATTTCCTTCAGCATGAACTATGTTTGTTTCCAAAGGATTGATAGGACAACCTTTATCTCCATTCATAGTCAGAGTGAATTCACCTGCTTCAATTCATCTCAACTCTGGGAGGAAATAAGATCTACGATGAAGATCATCCCAAGGTCTATCTAGACTAGTCATTGCCTCATTAATCGCCATGTTTGAGGGAAATACTAAGTCTAAAGAATCTGTATCAGCAAGGGAACCTTGAGCCCAAATAGGCTCGAGCACCGGATCTAACTCTTGTGCGGGAGTCATATTGAGGTCAGCAGAAGCTCACTAAATTATTGATTATGCAACTTTTGTCATGGACAAAGGCATGACCATGCCATGGTGCTCTATCCCTTCCATCTTAGTTGATGGGGAATGAAGATTCCATGGGTCGTTAAAGTATGTTGTGTGAAATGATGAGATTTGAAAGATTTTGGAGAAAGGCTGGTCGAGGTCAGCCGACATGTAATGGACATTTCTAGTCGAAGGAAGGTAATCAAAAGTACCCATCTAAGGTGGGCACAAACCAACCCCTACGTTGACAATGTCAGGCTGAGGGTTATCAATCATCGGTATCGTGGAGACTCCTAATGAAGGGTCAAGACGAGAGAAGGATAAATGATCAATGGTCATGATCCGGTCCTCGTGTGGAAACAACAAGACTAGGATAATTGTGGCGACCATTGCTTGCATAGCATAGGTCCAACTCCTTCCTAACAAAATATTGTAGTCAATATATGCATCGACCACTTCAACTTTGACGCGAACGATGTTTCCCCTAACTACATATGGAAACAAGGAATGATCACATGTGGTCAGAAAGAATGATCGTCAAAGGGTGTAAGAAGAGTAGGTCACAGAGACAAAACAGGTTGGCCTATGGCCTTCCAACACGCCAAATACATCATGCATGTCGAGGTACCCTCATCCACCACTGTATGGAAAATATTCCGAGTAAAATTGTTTGTGGTGTAAGCCACTACTATTTGAAAAGCTATGTGGTAAGGAAGACGAGGTTTTAAGTCAGTCATATCAAGCATGATTGTTCCCAGATTACAAGTCTCAGCAGATCCTAGGGAAGCTAACAGAGCCTTTCTCTAGGAAGGGAAACTCTGGAGGACTTCCAAAGTAGACATCGCATAAGGGGTTTGTGATAAATCCTCCACCACATAGTATTTGTGGGCAGCCTGTGTGTTTGGATTATGAGAAGCTTTCTTGAACACACCTTTTTGGATGCATGTTGTTGTTTTTCCCAACATATTCTCAATCTAGAGAGGAAGAGGTGGGTTTTCAACTTCTTTACCCTTCTCATAGGTGCTTGTATTTCCATAATCATGTGCTCTAGTCGATATATAGGCATCATCTTTCATCATATACACATTTGTGGATAAAGGATTACTCGAAGATGGAGGGGGTCCTTGACTACCCCCTTCCACGCTCGAGGAGGCTTGAGTTATATTTTTCCCATGTGGAAATAGGTTCATTAACATGAACGGTTGTTGTTGTGCCAATAACTTCTAGGTCTCCCCAAGCCGAGGGAACTGATGGGTCGGGTGATCTTCCTTGAAAAGATTACAAGGATACTTTGAGTTATTCTTTTCAGTGTCTCCCCCGCCAGCATTATTGTTGGGTTTCTTATCCCCCTTACCCTTCTTTCATTGTTTCTTCTTTTCGTCATGCTGCTAGGTGGCCTTTGGGTTTTTTGTTTGCACACTTTGTACATCTGACTTTTGAGTAAGGGGAACAACTGAACCGGTGGTTTGGTTGGTTACTGCCTGCTGTATCGACAATTGTTGCAATTGATTTGACAATGGATCAGTGGGATTTGTTTGTGTTGAACCAATAATGCCATCAACATGTGGTCTAGACCTCTGTATGGTCTTGTCAAGGATTGACCTCGGTGCATCTGGAAAAATCTCGTAGAGTAAACCAGACTAAGAGTAAATTAATTGTAGTTGTTGAGCTCTCATTATCACGTCTTCCTCAAAAAACACCCTGGATGTTGCGACATATTTAGATAATTGGGGTACTAAAGACTTAAGGAACCACTCTAGCAGGAATGCTGGTGGGACTGCCACTTTTATCAAACTCTTCCGACATCTCCATTCTCAAATGTGATCCAAGATATGGTCTGATTTTGTCTATTCGAAGTTGGCCAGTAATTTAGTGTCGACGTTGTATCTCACAAGCAATTGTAAATGGTTTAAGAAAGCCATTGCCAATTCGCCAAAGCAAGAGTATCATGAGTAGTCGAGCTCGATGTATCATTTCACATCACTCCCTATGAGAGTGTGTTGAAACAATTGCAACTGGATGGAGTCGTCTCTCAAAGAGTTGGACGAGCACCATAAGTGGAAGGTAGTCACATAATCGCCAAGATCTTCATTAGTCTTGGATTCTAACTTTGGAATGTATGAAGGCAACTTGGTCAACATAAGAGGCCAACTTGGATTGTGACGGATGGGGTCATTTAAAATCCTTTTCAAGTCTAGCAAGTGCAGGGTTGCCAAAAATGGTAGTTTGGGTTATGGTTTGTAGCCAATGAAAAAGGAGCCTAGATTTTGACTGGCACCAGGTTGCTAGGAAAAGTTAGGTTGTTGGCCAGGGATCTGGTAATAACCATGGTCATGACCAGTGTATAGATTCTGTGCTTGTTGATACATCATCGGCTGGTTCCCGCAATAGGACATAAAGGGATGAACTTGCATCTCATTCCAAGGATTTTGGAAGGGGTTGCCCCCTGCTGATCTGATGACCATAGGAATTGGGCCTTGCCTGGGTTTCCACTGGGTATGGAAGGGGTTGCCCTCGATCGACATCCTTGGCAAGGTGACTGGTCTCTGCCATATATTCCAAGGTCCTTGTGAGGAAGAAATTCCTAAGTGTGCCCCTTGGACAAAAATAGTACCCTGTACAAGATGTTGTTGTCCATAATCGGGGTTGCCCCCAGCCAAAACGTCAGTTGAAGAGAAAGCATTGTTACCAAATGTGTTAAACAAAGAGAAAGGTGTCGAACCAACCGGTATGTTATAAGGAGGGAGTACTTGAATACCCACCACAAACAAGTTTACATTAGGCCCGACGAAGTGTTGAGGAACATCGCCAAGCAAGGAGGATGAAGGTGGTATATGACCCCCGCCGTACGGGAAAGCGATAAGGGGAGTGGAAGTTCCCCCCATAGATCCTTGCAGAGGAGCATTGGAACTCCTTTCCCCCACACCTAAAGTCTGTAGAGTGGAGGAGGAAATCATAGTACTCGTACTAAAGTTAGGCATCCCGTATGAGAATGGAGGGTCTGTCGTGTTCTGAGTAAACGGATCAGTGATCACCACTATAGATGGAATCATACCGTTGCCTGAGGTAGAAGTAGTCAAGACCACAGTGGCCCAGACTGATGATGGTTGATTAGGAGGTGGAACACCCCCAGTAGTGACATTCATGAAGGAAATATGAGTATTCCATGAAGAAGTATCAATGTTTTCTTCCATTGTTTCTTGTGACACTACCTTGCGCTCGTAAGGTAGAAACTGTACAACGATAGGCTCTGATAGATTAGTGATGGGAGCATTATAAGGACCAAGATATTCTGCTCGAAGGTTAGAAATGATTGGTTCCTCCATAATCAAATGTTCTCCTCTCGAAGATGTGTTGGGCACAGTTTCCTGTAACCCGATTGTCTTAAAAGACCCTTGCTGGTCTAATTTTCACCTTAGCAGTGGCGGGGGGGGGTTCAAGGTCAACCGGTGGCAGGCCCAAAAGCCTTCATGACTGGAAGAACTCCTGATCCTCCACTACATGATAAGATCAAATACACACTAGGGAAATATATAATCATTTTAAAACCAACACACACTAGAAAACATACCTATGAGATAAAACAAGCAGTCACTAGCTAGTTGGAAGAACATTTACAACAACCAACACTAGAGAAACTTATCAGTGCAAGTGAAACTCAAATATGGAAGAACAATTTAGGTATAATCTGCAAAGCGTGGCCAGATTTCTTTCCTAGGTACCGAGGTATACCCCCGCAGTCACCTTTGTAAGTCACTAGAAAGATAGGCAACTAGGTTGCCAGCGCACAAACAGTCACCAGGCAGGTATAGTCGACAGTCGGGTGGACCGCAATGAGCAGGGTATCAATCTAGAAACCTATAAAGGGTATCAAAAGTAAGTTTTCTGGAATACGACTGAGGACCTCAAATGGATTCGATACCCACGAAGCTCTGTGGCAAATGAAATCAATGGAATCCCAAGACAAGCCCTCTATATGCATTCCCCACTACGCTTGGTCCATCTTTGGAGGGGTTATCTCTACTACCTTTCCTTACGCGACCTCATGTTTAGCCCTTGTGTTAGAGAGGGGTCCCAGATAACTTTCATGATACTGGACTTTTGACACTCCCTAGCATAGACTCTTATGTTTGTTTTAACAGCCTTGAAGAGTCTCCTCTCCAATCCTAAATCAAGGCTCTAGCCTAGACTAGTTGATGGACCCTACAAACATAAAGTGTAGTTGATTTTAATTAATCATTAATTTTGATTGTTGTCTTAAGTCAAAGGGAATGAAAAATTAAACCAGTGATGTTTTTCAGAGACGAAAGAGAAGAGCATATATTGAAACTGGAAACAAATTACTTCTTCACAAATTCAAAGTTGCACATTCAAACTCTTTAACCAACTTTTTGAACTTTTTTATTTTCCTAAGATCTTTTAACAGAAAAATCAAAACAAGATTTCACTCGACTACGATCTACATATTTTCCTAAGTCAACAACTAAGAACTTATGGAAATAATCTTTTTTCTAATGAGTAATGCAAACAACCAACTACTTAACCAAACCAAAAATTAAAAGTTTTTTTTTTTTTTTAATGCTTAAGAAGCAAAATAGGAAAAATGGTGACAAGTAAAGACCAAGATATAACTTCTGGCCTAAGCACATATCACAAAGAGTTACTGAAAATAACACACAATCTAATGGAAGTAGACTCTCAAACTTGCCTAAAAACCTTATTACTGAAAAACAAAGGAAAAAAAAATTAATGAAAAAGAAAGCTATGTTGTAATCAAACCTAAGCTATAGACTGCTATGAAAGAGACCCAAACTAGATCAATAAAATACCTGAGAGGTGTGACTCTTGATAGGGAAGAGGATGACTGCTTCTTCTCAAGAAAAAAAAAAAATCTTAGCAGGTACGCTACTGATAGTTCAATAGCCAATGTATGTATGCGAGATGTGCAAGGTCAGGGTGCATGTGCACGTGTGCAGGCCCACTATAGGCTGCGTGCACCTCTACAACTCCTCAAAAAAATGAAAACAAACAATCAAGCACTGGAAGGGAGCATTGGTACTGAGAACCAGAATCCCTTGAAGACACGGAAACTTACTTTGACAAAAAAAGATGCAAGGAAAAAGATAATCTGAGGTTATACCTAGGCTACAGACTGCAACAACAGAGACCAGAGCTAGATCCAGAAAACCCCTTAGAAGGATCACTTCTGACAGAGAAGAGGATGACTACGTCTCTTTAAAAACAAATGTTTGGACTCAAACATGCTACTGATCCTTCAACAACTAGCAGATGTACGCGATCTGTGTGAAGTCAGGTTGCGTGCATATGCTTGTAGGCCTTATACAAACCGCATATGCCTATGTAGCTTCCCAGAAAATAAAAAAAGGTCAAGTGAAGAAAGTAGGGAGTACTAGTATGGAAGACCAGAATCCCTGCTAGCTCAGACTCTTGCAGAAACTTTGAAAAAAGGTAATAAAACCAATTAAAAAAAAAAAAAAGTATCCCCAAAAACCCTAAAGATATCCCTAGTACGGTCACCAATTCTGTTGTGGGTGGGAAATCCCCCTACTAAATAGCATTAAGGGTTCTGTAATGCATGCAGAAAATGACCTAAATTCTCCTACTTCTTGCCAACATCCCAATCATAAACCCCATTATTCATATGCAAATACAAGGTTAAAAATATTAAGTTATTGTACCTTATTTTTCATGTTTGATGTCGATCTTTTAATATTTGGTCACTCCTTGACTGCAAATCACCTCCCAATGCTGACCTGCATCCATAAAAATTCAAATAAAGAAATCCACATGCATACGATCTATGAACTAATGGGTTAGAGATTCTATCAAAATATAATCAAATTTAAACATTGAAAACCTCATATGGCGGGACGAGAAAAGTACTTATTTTTATTAATATCACAAAAGTAACTTACAATAGTGAGATCGACCACTACTCCTCGAATCTGGTCCTGGTATCCTCTTCAACTATGCTCCAACTAATTTTGTATATGCTTCTCTTCACACACTAGTTGCAAAAGGTTGGGACAAAGGGAATGTGAAATCGGGTAGAGTTTCTTTACAATTATTTTCCTCCTTCCAAATGGGACCCCTACCCCTTCTTTTATAGGCTATAAAGGGATAGGTATTTGGTCGAGTGACTGGCTATGGGTGGTCAAACAGTTTAGGTAACTTACCCAAAACTGTGAGTTTCATCTGCAACATTCCATTTTTTGTGCTTTTGTAGGTATACGTGGGTTGTAGTGGGTCAGCTAGCATATACATGTGTGCAGTAGTGGAGCAGGGCATGTGTGCCTTCAAAAAGGGTGTTTTTAAGAAGATTTGTTTAGTAGTGGCTTGGAAAAAGATTTAAAATGAGATGGCTTGATGCCAGGTAAGCATATCTAGTGCAAATTAGGGTTATAACAGTCTATGCATTGAACAGTTGCGCAACTTGAAAATCCGTCCACATCTCTGATTCGAGTTGCTCCTTATCTTGAAATCTATATTGGATAGTTTGCTTCACATAGTCCCAGTTCTAAACTAAGGCTTTGTGATTGGTCCACCATCTGGAAAGGGTTTCCTGGAGGGATAAATCCAACATTGAGATCCTTTGATCCTCCACTATAATTTATTCCATGCTGACCAAAAAATTGTCAAGTCCTGAGGTACCATCATATATCGGGTATTCTCTGACCTTGGTTCCAACCCATCTAGTTTCTCTCACAGTTGCGCATCTTCTTGAAAATATTTCATATGAACCTTGCTACCAACTATCAAATGCCAGTTCTGAATATTTGTCAGTTGATTGTATTCTCCTCCAACTTACTGATCCATAAGCAGTAGGATTTATGTAGTATTCTCTTATTCTTATTGTCACAGTGTACAATTGGTCTAGGTCTTCTCCCTCCATATTGTTATATGTTGGATCTGTGTATCGAGGGCCTACATATGGATCTAAGGTTTGAAATAATTTTATTCCATCTTCCTCAGATGTCATAGTGTATTTATTTAGATCAATCACCGCATAGTTTTCATAAGCCCAATCAATACAAAGTAGTGAAGGATAAGGGTCCTTATCGCCCATGATTTTGATCACCTCAAAATCGAATACAATCTTCACTCCCACAACATATATTTCCACATTCTCTAGTCTTCCTATTGGAAAAATACAATATTGATTGGCCATTCTTAGCTGTATTGGGGAATATGTCAACTCAGGTTTTCCTAGGGCTTCCCAAGTATTTTTAGGCAGTATATTAACATCAGATCCTAGTTCTAACATGACATCCTTAATCTCAAACTCATCTAGCTAGGCTGGTAATCTAAACTCCTTTCCAGTCTGTACTTTCCTTATATGCACTCTCTGAGTATTCTTCTCAGGAATATTGGTCCTTATTCTTGTTTCTGGAGATTCTTCATTTCCTAGACCTGAGTACAATGAATTGTGCAACTTTTTTATCAAATGGTCATTCCCAAGAATATCATTAAGTAACTGAAACCAATTGTCAACTATATTTTGCGACTCCTCAGGTTGTCTCATCGGGACTACAAGGTTTTTTGGGTACAGGGGGTGAAGCAGGGACTTGCATGATCTTGGGTTAAATAATAGGCTAAAGGGGTTTCTCTTACATCTCAGGGATAGGGATATTCTGAAATACTTCTATGGAATTTTTAAAGAATAGCTTATGTTTCATAGGACCATACATTTCCTCCTTAGGTGCTGCTTTCTGGATCTGAGGTACATTGTCATCATTTGCACCAGTCTTTGTCCATCCTCAAGTAATGATATTAATGTTGGGTAGTTTTCCTTTAATAACTCTCTTTATATCTGAAATTATGAGGTTATTTCCTCATTGACATACCTGATCTTCCCATTTTGAAATTAGTTCTAGGAAGTCTTTAGTTGCATGCCCATTGGTTTTGCAGTGAGAGCACCAAGGGTGCCTTGGATGGGGACAATCTCTAGCCATGTGGCCTTTCTCATCAAAATTTTAGCATCTACTTAGTCCTCTTCCCCCAATTCTTCCTCCTCTAAAGTCTCCTCCAGCTCCACCTCCTCGACCTCTTCTCGGTCCCTAAGGGGTTTCATTCACCCTGAATGATTTTTGATCCATCCAGTCCATACGTGCATCCAATGCTCTACACTAATTTGTAGCATGTGTGGTAGATGTGAAAAAATCACAATGCATAGTAATTAGACTATTGAATACTTCTACATAATGGGGCATTGTCTTATCCCATGCCCATGCATTCAAAAAATATCGCGATACTCAATTGATGGTGTAAAAATCCTAATTAATTATGTAATTATCTTGAATAATTAATATTAATTTAATTAATTATTAAAATGACTTTATGAAGATTTTATTATAATATTATTAACATTGGTTGATGAAGTAATGAATGGGAGAGATAAGGTAGTTGAGGGATTAATGGTGAGATAAGGTAGTTGAGGAATTAATGGGGGGATAAGGTTGTTGGGGGATTAAATAGGGGGACTTGAAAGAGGAGGGGATGACTTGGATGAGCATCTCATTTTTATTTTGGTTTGAGAATTTTTGAAATATAGAGGGAGAAGGTGGAGGGAAAAAGAGTTTTGGATTACATCTGTATTTCTAGTTTTACTGGCATCTTGCTTGAGGAGATTGCTTGAAGACTTTCATAGGGGGCACCTATTGCTGGGAATTTTGGGCTTGGGAGATAGGAAACTACAAGGAATTATGGGTCTAGGGAGTCATATAGGTTGTTCCTAGCTGGGTGGGAGGTTAGTCAGTTTTGGGTAGAGCTTTAGGCTGGGCAAAGTTGAAGAACAACATCAGTTTGAGGTATTTATTATCATTATTATGTTGTGTTCATTATTGTTATGTTGTTCATTTTTTTATTATGTTGAATATGTTATTCATTATCATGCTGCTCATTTTTAAATTATGTTGAACAGTGAATTGTTATTATGTTAAATAGAGAACAGTAAAGAAATTATGATAGCATTTCTATATTTAAATTTATGTTTTATAAAGCTCTGTTTGGATAGGCCTTACACATGGTATCAGATCCCGGTTTCAAAACCTGAAACCTAGGCTTGACCACCCATAGCACTGGGATTTTGTTTTTTCATCTGCAATCCAATTTGGGTTGTTACAAGCATATTACCGACAACCGAATCATCCTGCAAAATAAAATCTTTCGATTGTCCACCTAAATTGTAGCCATCCCTTGAAAGCCTCTCTATTACATTGGCCAACCTTGACATCTCATAATTACTTTTTTGATTCTCATTTCCTATTCCCTTCTCACTCCTTTCTATATTTATATTTATTTTACCTGTATAAAGATCTACAATGCCTTTGCTTCGACTTCCACTTTCTTTCTCCTTATTGGTTGAGTCATCCTCTATACCTACTCGAAATCTACCTGTATTTTTATCAGAGTATCACTTTGGGAAAGAGGGGAAGTAACAAACCCTCTTCTTAACTCTTTCCTTTGCTCTCCACCCAAAGATATTACACCCCCAAAATCATTCTTTTGAGTTGTGCCTTCCTTTTCCATCCGGTTCATCAAAGAGCCAATTATGGGTGAGTTCCATGATGGGATCATAGAAGGATCCCTAAGTGATATCGATATTTGAAGAAGAATTTGCTCCTTCATAAGTGATCTCTTGTCTAACATGACTATTAATTTTTGCATGTGCACATGATTCTTCAAATGAATACAATTAGTGAAATGTACATGGTTTCTCAAATGCTCCTAAATATTGCAATCCCTTTCACATAGAGCTTTGGAGGCAACGGCTCCATGGGTCGTTCTGGTCATGATCAAAGTAAAACCACAACTGGACTCTTAGCAATTTGTGGGTATGACCATGGGATGAAGATGAGCTGGGAATATTTCATCTTAGATAAGCCCTTAGGAAGCACTTAATGAATACATGGGCCTGCCCCAAACTAAAATTCGTGGATGAGAAAATGAGTGTAAATTCTCTCTACTCGTTCACCCAAAGTTTGTAACATATGTATTGTTAAGTTTTGTACCTTGGGAGGTGTTCCCCATGTTCTTATTACCTCCTTATCACATGAGGGAAGGACATTACACTTTGTACCTTGTACTTTTTTCTAATTTCACTTTGACTTTAGTTAAAGTGAAATTTAGTCACTTTTGGCCTAAAAGTGATTATTAATTCAAAGGGGTGAATTAGAGACATAAGTTGACTTAGGAAACTTAACCCAAAGTGGGTTGTTGACTTAAATATGAATGGGGAGATCTCAACCATCGATTAGATGGGAGATGAGATGATCTAAACCCTTCATATTTTAGGTTTCCTTTTGAGATTCAAAGAGGGGTGCAAAGGGTGAAGGAGGGTCAATTCTTCATTTAGTCTTTTGCTTGTTGAGAGAGGAGCTCTTGGAGGATGGAGATGAGGTCAGGTTTGTGAGGATTTTTTAGGGAGGTCGCTTTATTTCATTCATGGAGGCTTGGAGCTACTTGCCTTGATTATTTACTGGAGCTATTCTACTTCTGAGAGGGGTGCATTAGCTATGGAGGTTGATTCGTACTTGGTGGGATATCTAGCCATCGGATTGCAATGAGATCAGTTTCAGAGGGAGGCCATCTACTAGATATTCATTCCTATGGAGGGGTTTTCAGATCTGATCTTACAGTTGGCAGTTGGAGCAGATTCAGTAGTTCTGGCAGTTTGCATGAGGGGCGCACCATTCTGGGGCACATCTGTTGAGTTAGAGCTTGTATATCAGCTTAGTTGGAATTTCTATTGTATCAAGTTCTTTCATATACTGTGTTTACTATAACCCTTCTTCTTCTTTCCTAATATATACACACATATTCCAAATTGGTTTTCCCCGGGGGGGTTTTATCCAGGGTCATGTTGACCAAAAATACTTGTGTCTACAAATGCATGATTTAGTTTCTTAGATCTGTTCATATTTAGTAGTAAACGATGTTTAGGTGTGTTATGTTTATTTTTAGATGCATGTACTAATTTTTGGTGACGAAAATGACATGCTAGAGCACCCAAAATTGAGAACATAACCGTAACAAATCAACAAAATACTTTTAGACTGTTGGTTGTTATTAAACAACAGAAAATACTTTACCTAATAGAAGAAACTTAGAGCCTTTGTTTGGTCAAAGAAAGACCAAGAAGGAAAGCTGATAGGACCTGGAATTTTCACATGGTATCAGAGCTTCGGTGGCTGAATTTTTGGGCAGTTGGGACAACATTTTGAGTGGCTTTCATACACTTCTTTCTGGCATATTTTGAGGGCAACCATTGACTCATTCAGTGGTTGTTAGGGGGAAGAATTTTTCAGAGGAGAGTTGGGTAGTTTTGGACACTTGTCATTAGTCTCTTTTCACACCTACGTAGTAGGAGTGAGACTAATTTGACTTGACCTCTTTTCACACCTATTTTGTTAGGAGTGAGGTCATATCACACTTGTATCTTTTCACACCTGTTTTGATAGGAGTGAGACATTGTTTTCCTTGGCAGAGTGAGCATCAGTTGGGAAGTGCAGTTTGGTAGACATGTCATCATCTCAGATGTGAGTTGAGGACAGGCTAGCAGGGGATAGCAATTGGTCTCCTTGGAAGGAGAGGATGGCCTTTGTCTTGGAGGACCTCGAGCTATGGGACAAATTCGAGGCAAATATTCCCCCCATTCCTGTGACTGATCTCATCTTGGTGGCAGAGTTTAGGAAAAGGAACAACAAGGTGAAGAGGACCATTTGTGATGTAGTTCATGACCATATCATACCCCATTTGATGGGGAAGGCTTGTGCATATGATATGTGGGCATCTCTATGCAAGTTGTATGAGAGATCCAATGAGAACCGGACGTTGGTTCTTCATGACTGACTTGGTGGCATTCACATGCTCAAGGATGAGTTAGTATCCTCATTCCTTGGTCGCTTCACTCAGATTAGAGATGAGCTTGGAGCCATCAACGAGGTTGTTGACCCTAACTCTTTGGTGAGGCAAGCTATGAATAACTTCACCAAACTGTGGGGTCCATTTGTATGTGGCATAATTTCCAGGGAGGTCATGCCTACATGGGAGAGGATGTGGGATGACTTCGTCCAAGAGATGATTCGGTTGGCAACCAAGGCTTCTGGATAGTGGGAGTAGCAACAACAATAGATTAGTCAGGGTGAGGAGGACCTTTCTCTTTGGACAAAGGGAAAGAAGAAGGTCGGACATGGGGGTCAGCAGGGTCCCAAGTTTGGGGCCCCACCATAGGGGAGTGGAGGAGGAGAGAGAAGCAATGGTTAGGGATGTGGTTAGAAGAGAGATATGAGCAAAGTGAAGTGCTTTGTTTGTAAGAAGTTTGGGCACTATGCTAGACAGTTCTCGAACAGGAAGAATAAGAAGGGTGGTACCACAGCTACAACAAAGGACATTGACTTTTAGACATAGTTTCAGAGAGAGTGTGCCTTCCCCACATGTTTCACTTCAGTTGAGATGACACCCAGTGTCTGGCATATAGATAGAGAGGCTTCGATCCATATGACTAGACTTAGAGAGCAATTTTCTAATCTTAGAGTCAGTAAGATCAGTATGGAGATTTCTCTTGGAGATGATAGATCTTTCATAGTTGCAGGGGTTGGCACAGTTTCTTTTCGGAGAGATGGCTTGCCACCCATATCATTCACGGACGTTCTGTATGTCCCTAGGATGAAGAAGAATCTGATATCAGTTTCCACCCTCCATGATAGAGGTCTTGAGGTGACATTCAGAGGCACTGAGGTACTGATTCATCCTCGGGGTTCCACATGCCTCAGGATAGGTGATTGGAGTGAGAGAGGGGAAACTATTCAGATTTCTTTTTCAACCACTTCTTGCCTTGGTAGAGAGTGGAAAAAGTAGCAGACAATTGTGTGAGTTATGGAATCGGAGGATGGCCCACCCACATCATGGGGATCTTGGAGGACTGAGAGAGGTTGTGACTGGAGTGCCACATATCAGCATAGAGCATCAGGATGTTTGCAGAGGGTGTGCGCTTGGAAAGTTTTCCAAGGCATTGTTCCCCAGCAGTGACACCAGGTTAGCTGGAATACTGGATTTATTACACACAGACATGTGTGGGCCCATGACTTAGAGTTCCTTGAGTGGTTGTGAGTACTATCTCACATTTATTGATGACTACTCGAGAAAGACTTGGATATATTTCCTGAAGGCCAAGAGTGAGGTCTTCACACAGTTCCAAGAGTTCAGAGCTCTTGTGGAGAACCAATCGGGAAAGAGGATCAAGGTCTTGTGGTCAGATAACAGGGGAGAGTATTCCTCGAGATAGTTTGTAGAATTCTATGCACAACATGTCATAAGGAGATAGATGACCATACC
The DNA here is from genome assembly GCA_009831015.1 of Picea engelmannii. Classification (NCBI taxonomy): domain Eukaryota; kingdom Viridiplantae; phylum Streptophyta; class Pinopsida; order Pinales; family Pinaceae; genus Picea; species Picea engelmannii. The sequence goes on from ML806683.1 coordinate 223,682, forward strand.
TTACAACCCCCAGTAGAACTGGGTTGTCGAGAAGAAGAACCAAGCCATTACCGGTGCAGCGAGATCTATGTTGCATGATTAGAGTTTGCCTTTGTATTTGTGGGCAGAGGCATGTGCTACTGTACTTTACCTGTAGAACAGGATCCTCCATAGGATTTTGGGGAAGATGACTCCTGAGGAGGCCTTCACTGATAGGAGGCCCGATGTCGAGCACATAAGGATATTTGGGTGCTCGACTTTCTCTTATGTCCCCTCGGAGAGGAGGACAAAGCTAGACCCCACAACCCAGCAGGGGATTCTAGTTGGATACTTAGAGGTGTCAAAAGCCTATTGCATTTACATTCCGCCACTTAGGAAAGTGGTGGTGAGAAGAGATGTTAGATTTGAGGAGGATAGGGATTTTGCGATATCTCTTGAGTTGAGAGTTGGAGTTGAGGATGATGCAGAGTTTCCAGTTACATTCTCAGAGGGAGAACAACATTAGTCATTAGGTACACCAGTATCAGGGGTGAGAGGGTCACCATGCATATCTTCAGAGTCACAGTCTGAGAATTTTCAGTCAGATGGAGAAAAAACTTCATAGGGAGTACAGTCTTTAGGATCTCAGAGTGTTGAGACGAGTCCAGACGCAGTTACTCTTGGGCAGAGAGACCTTACTTCTCCATTGATCACTTCAGGGAAGAGGAGACCTAGATGGTTTCAGAAGACCCTAAAGGAGGCCAGAGAGAACAAGCCACCAGTCAGATTGGGAGAATATTTGGCACTAGTGACGAGTATCAGGGATACTGAGCCACAGACGTTTGCGTAGGTAGTTGACCATCAGGTCTGGAGAGAGGCCATGGTTGAGGAGTATAACTCCATTATGGGCAATGATGTCTAGGATGTGGTTCCAAGGCCAGTGGGGAAGTCAGTTGTGACTTCTAGGTGGTTGTACAAGACCAATATTGTCGCAGATGGAAGCATGGAGAAACACAAGGCCCATTTTGTGGCACAAGGCTTCTCACAGATCGAGGGAGTCGATTATGATGAGACTTTCGCACCATTTGCGAGATACACTTCTATCAGGAATATCATTTCCATAGCAGTAGAGATGGGTTGGTGCATTCATCAAATGGATGTCAAAACCACATTTTTGAATGGCTTTATTGAGGAGGAGGTGTACATAGAGAAACCACAGGGGTTTGAGGTGAGTGACAAGGAGACTTACATGTGTCTTCTGAGGAAGGTACTATATGGTCTGAAGCAAGCTCCCTGAGCTTGGTATTCATAGATTGATACTTATTTACTTCATATGGGCTTTGAGAAGAGTGATGTTGATCCAAACCTCTATTTCATCATTAGGGGTGAGGACATGCACATTTTCATTTTGTATGTGGATGATTTATTCATTACTGGAGCCAAGGATATCATAGTTGAGTGAAATATAGGACTTGCATCAAATTTTGAGATGAGTTATATCGGATTGATGCACTACTTTCTGGGTATGGAGGTATGGCAGGAGGAGGGTCACATATTTCTCGGCCAGGGGAAGTATGCAGCAAATATTTTGAGCAGGTTTCAGATGTAGGACAACAGACCCATGTCTACACCTATTATCACCAATTGGAAGAAGCTTAGTGCTTCAGATAGCCAGTTGGTGGATGCCACAGTATACAAGCAGTTGATCAGTTCACTTATGTATCTGGTTAACACCAGACCAGATATATGTTTTTCGATGAACACACTCAGCCAATACATGGTTGAGTCGAGGAGTGTTCACATGGTTGGGGAAAAACACATCTTGAGATATGTTGTTGGGACAGTGGACTATGTCCTATACTATGTTAGGGGAGATGGACTCATTTTGATTGGCTACACAGATTCAAACTGGGCAGGATGTGTTGCTGACAAGAAAATCACCTCAGGGTGTTGCTTCAGTTTGGGGTCAGGACTTGTTTCCTGGTTTAGCAGGAAGAAAAAGTCAGTTTCTTTGAGTTTGACAGAGGTAGAGTATATGGTGGCCAGTCAGGGTAGTTGTGAGGCCATTTGGCTTCGCAATATGATGATTGGTTTATTCAGTCAGGAGATGTCTGCGACTGTCATTCACTGTGATAATCAGAGTTGCATAAAACTCTCTGAGAATCCAGTGTTTCATGACCGGTCGAAGCATATTGAGATCAGGTACCACTTCATTCATGATTGGGTTCAGAGAGGGGAAGTTCAATTGCAGTATATATCTATAGATGATCAGGTAGAGATATTCTCACTAAGGCCCTACCACAGGGAAAGCATGTCTATTTCAGAGACAAGACAAGCTTCGTGAGGAACACCTTCCTCGGTAAGAGGGAGCACTGAGTTTTGTACCTTGGGAGGTGTTCCCCATGTGCTTATTACCTCCTTATCACATGAGGGAAGGAAATTACACTTTGTAACTTATACTTTTTTCTAATTTCACTTTGACTTTGGTTAAAGTGAAATTTAGTCACTTTTGGCCTAAAAGTGATTATTAATTCAAAGGGGTGAATTAGAGACATAAGTTGACTTAGGAAAATTAACCCAAAGTGAGTTATTGACTTAAATATGAATAGGGAGATATCAACCATAGATTATATGGGAGATGAGATGATCTCAACCCTTCATATTTTAGGTTTCTTTTTGAGAGTCAAAGAGGTGTGCAAAGGGTGAAGGAGGGTGCATTCTTCATTTGGTCTTTTGCTTGTTGAGAGAGGAGCTCTTGGAGGATGGATATGAGGTCAATTTTTTGAGGATGCTTGAGGGAGTTCACTTTCTTTCATTCATGGAGGCTTGGAGCTACTTGCCTTGATTATTTACTGGAGCTATTCTACTTCTGAGAGGGGTGCATTAGATGTGGAGGTTGATTCGTACCTGGTGGGATATCTATCTATCAGATTGCAGTGAGATCAGTTTTATAGGGAGGCCATATACTAGAGCTTCATTCCTATGGACGGGTTTTCAGATCTGAGCTCACAGTTGGCAGTTGGAGCAGATTCAGTGGTTCTGGCAGTTTGCATGAGGGGTGCACCATTCTGGGGTGCATCTGTTGATTTAGAGCTTGTATATCATCTCGGTTGGAGTTTCTATTGTATCAAGTTCTTTCATATATTGTGTTTACTATAACCCTTCTTCTTCTTTCCTCATATATACACACATATTCCAAACTAGTTTTCCCCGGGGGGGTTTTATCCAGGGTCATGTTGACCAAAAATACTTGTGTCTACAAATGCATGATTTAGTTTCTTAGATCTATTCATATTCAGTAGTAAATGATGTTTAGGCATGTTATGTTTATTTTAAGATGCATGTACTAATTTCTGGTGACGAAAATGAAATGCTGCAGCACCCAAAATCGAGAACATAACCGTAACAAATCAGTGAAATACTTTTGGACTATTGGTTGTTATAAAACATCAGAAAATACTTTACCTGACAGAAGAAACTTAGATCCTTTCTTTGGTCAAAGACAGACCAGGAAGGAAATATGATAGGACCTGGAATTTTCACATGGATTGGTTGGCTTGAATAGTCATGTATCATTTCAAAGTCTATTTCGAACTCAAGAATCTAAAATAATGCAACCTCCTTCCTCGTTTATCTTCGATAAACGTGAAGGCTTCAAAATAATTCCTCCTCAATTATGGTTTTCATAGTTGTTTTTTATCACCGGATGAGAATTAATATACCCACCAACGGTAGACACCACATGGAATGATAAATGACAAAGCCCACTTAAAAGATGAATTTGGGACTTAAAATTCGTCCGTAAAATCTTTAAATCATAAAATTTCATTTCTGCAATAAGAAACACCAGCAGAATCCCCGATACAGTCTCAATCAATTCACAAAGCCTCATAATATGGGACAGTACTTTGAAACTATTGTATATGCAATTAGAGTCCTATCCAAACCTGGAACCCGTCCGACCATTAATGGATCGCAATTGTCACAGAAAAAGTTACTGAACACATATTTTATGGATCCCACTAGGCCTTCAGAACACCAAAAGTCTTCCATCTCCATCCCTGTCATAAAAAACCTAACTTCCAAGGAGAAAACAACAAACATATTTAGTAAAGATTTCCACCGCTAAATTGCACGCATTGAAAGACGCAACATGCTCGCCACAGAGAAAACCTCCTTGTAAATGTTTCCCACCCTATTTTAGTGTAGATAATAAATGTCTTGTACCCTATCCTCTTTAAAAGCTAACCTGCCTGTCATAATGTCATCTCGGGATACCTGTTTCTCTGCCCAATTTCACCTAATCAAGTAAGCGGTTAAATGCCCTCTTTATTGCCTACTCTCTATTGCCAGACACGGATTCAAGCCACTTTGCATCATAGCATACTTATTCGGTCATTTGAACTTGCTTTATCATTAATATTTGTTTCTCTTGATTCAACTCGTACGCTTCTTGAAAGAAAGTTCCAAGTCAGAAAAAATTATAAATTCCTCAAGGTTTTAACACTCAGGAATGGAAAATCCATCTCAGACATCTAATTGATTCATCATGCTTGCTTTAAAATTTTTAAATAATGCCTTTAAGTAGCTTAGTTTTAAATAATATTCAAGTTATCAAGGTGTTAAATTCATTTTAGATAAATTTTTAATTGGTTAACTCTAATATTATATCTAGCGTGTATCTTTCCTTCCCATGAATCTTTTGTAGAAAAAGTTCTCAAGCTTCCTGCAAAAACTCAAATCACTATAATACGTTGAAATGATATATATGGATACTGAAAGAACCATTTTCAAGAAAAGAAAAGTGTGATAGACTGATACTCATTAAGTTGTAATTTATTTGATGAGTGTGCAATCAATCTTTGTCATTATCCACTACATACAAATGCGTCATGCCTTACCTTGCCTTGTAAGTTAGTTTCAGTCATCTTGTTTAAACCATGTCTTTGGTTAAAAGAACACCACTCAATCTCTAACTGCCAAGCCTCATACTCTATTTTTCCATAGTACAACGACTTCATCGCTAACCCTCACTCTGCACTGAACACCATTGTTCCTTTTTGTGTAGAAACCCTAGAACAAATCGCTTGTTGGGTTGTATGAGTGGATCTTGTACGACCACATGATGGCCTTCTTTTGAGAACTGTTGAGAGATCAAACTAGCACAACCCACATTCATTCAGTAAGAAATGTGACATGGGGCATGTATTCTCCGCTTCTGGGTAGCATGTGGGCCTTTCATTACCTCCTGTAGTAGATGTAGATAACAGGGATATTTTTAACAAAATAATCTGTGGAAATGGTGGGGATAGTGTTACAACAGCGTTCATCGCTAGGTGATGAAGAGGAGTTCCAAATGGCTGAATGAATGGATCCGCGTGATTGATCACCTACTCCCAACAAATGGAAAAGGAATAAATAGAATAAAGCCAAGAGGCACAAAAACATTGTTAAGGATTTCCTGTGTGCCATTTTCCCTTATGTCAGGCATTTGGCCAGCATTATCAAATAATCGACATCATCAATTAGGAACCCCCATTTTCTCAGACCTTCCGCCAAAAGAAGAACCAGTCGACAGTTTCTTGGGGCTCCTACACCCTCCATTTATGAAGCTAGTTCCTGCCAGGCGGGTTAAAGGAGGGATCCTGGACAATACAACCGAAGGATAAGATAAACTTGTCACTTTGATCCGCAAAACACCACTGAATTTCCCAACGCTCTTACTGATGGATTACGGGTTACACTTCGGGTTACGCTTCATGCCATTAATGCAAGTAAGTAGGAATTAGCCATAAAAAATATATAAATAAATAAATCATGAATTTGTATGAAAGTTAAGGAAACGATAAGGTTAATTAACGATCTACATATTGCATTTAAAGTCTACCTAAAACTAGAAAAAAAAATTAATGATGATGGGAAGGATCTCAGATAATCCTATCTGAAGTCTATCTAAAACTGGGAAATATTTAATGATGATGGGAAAGATCTCATATAGTCCCATCTCGAGCCACACGATAGAAATCCAAATCCAAAAAGTTCTTCAAAGAATGAGTAACAATGATAACATGAGCCATTAATACTTTACTTAGAGTGCAAGCCAAAATCATGAATGTATGAGTGGAAATTCAATTAGATCGGTAGACTTTGCAAATTCAATTCAACCAATTTTAGACATAAAGTTTGTTTGACAAGACCGGTATAATATTCACATATCAATCTACAAATTCAATTCACCCAATCATAGAGTTTGTTTGACAAGACGGGTATAATCTTTACGTATCAATCAATGACTATAACATATAAATTTCAGTTTGATCTTAACTACATCAAACACATCCACTCACCATGATTGTGCTTTTCTTTAATGTGTGGAGATGGAAAAT
>ML806684.1:0-24610 GCA_009831015.1 Picea engelmannii
GAGGAACGAAGAAGATGATTCAAATGAGTTGATTGAATTAGAAGAAGAGGTGGAACAATCGACCCAGTTGTAAGGAGGTCATAGAAAGTAAGAAAAATAGTTTAAAGGTATAGTCAACCTAACTTATGTTCCACATTTGTGTTAGCTTCCACCGAAAATGAGCCTAATTCGGTTGGGGAGGTAGTTGAATCAGTAGAGGTAAAACTATGGAAGGATGTCATGGTTGAAGAGATGGAATACTTTCATAAGAATGAGACATGTGACTTAGTCAAATTACCTAGTGGAAGCAATATTGTCGATAGAAAATGAGTATTCAAGAAGAAGATGAATACAATAGGACAAGTTGATAAATTAAAATCTTGACTCGTAGAGAAAGGATATTCCCAAGTCGAAGGAGTTAAATTCGGTGAGATTTTTTCCCTATTGTAAAATTAACTTCCATTAGAGTACTAATGTCGCTGGCAGTAGAACTTGATATGGAAATAGAACATATGGATGTGAATACAATGTTCCTACATGGGGACCTGGAAGAGGAAATCTACATGAAACAACCTGAAGGATTTGCATTAAAGGGAAATAAAGATTTGGTGTGCAAGCTAAAAATATCCCTTTATGGTCTAAAGAAATCAGCAAGGATGTGGTACCAAAAGTTCGACACATACATCCTTACTTTGGGGTTTGTGAGAAGCAAATTTGATCATTGCATATATTCCAAAGAATAAGTTGGGTGTTTCATATATGTATCTTTGTATGTCTATGCAGACATGTTGCTGATTGGAAACAACATGGATGCAATAAAGGAGGTGAAGAAGCAACTATCCTCCAAGTTCGACATGAAGTATCTTGGTGTAGAGAACTTTGTTATAGGAATGTATATTAAGAGATATCGAGCTTCTAGAAAGATTTGGTTGAACCAGACAAGGTACATTGAAACAATCTTGAAACATTTCAACATGTAGGATTGAAAACCTGTGAAGGTGCCAATTCTTGTGGGAGAAAGGCTAATTGATGAACAGTGTCGAAGGACACAAAGAAACAGAGGACATGGAACGTGTTCCCTATGCAAGTGTTGTTGGTAGTCTAATATATGAGATCGTCTGCACTCGACCAGACATTTCCCATGTAGTGGGAGTGTTGAGTAGATACATGTCAAAACCTGGGAAGGAGAACTAGACAACTATCAAGATAGTATTCAGATATTTGTGTGGAACAAAAGTTTATGCTATACGCTATCAAGGAAAACCTAGAGGTGACAGTGAATTAAGTGTACATGTATTTTTTGACGCTAACTAGGTTGGAGATCTGGATCGACGAAGGTCGACCAATGGATATGTGTTCAATATGTTTAGTGGAGAAATCAAATGGATGAGTAAGCGACAGGTAGTGGTATCCCTATCAAAAATAGAGTCTGAATACATGGAATCCACTCATGGAAGAAAAGAAAAAATATGGATACAAAGGTTGTGTTCAGGAATTGCATTTGAGCATAAATCTATGAAGATAGGTTGCAACAATCAAAGCACAATATTTATGGCAAAGAACCATGCTTATCATTCTAATACTAAGCACATTGATGTACAATACCATTTCATGAGAGACATAGTGGAAAGAAACAAGGTGCTACTGGAGAAAGTAGACACATTGGAAAACATAGCAAACTTGTTGACCATACCTATTTTATTTTTTACTGTGCTCAACATGAAGTTGACATATGACATTTAAATCAACGTAGATCCATATTATATATGAATCTATCATGGGATGAGAGGGATCAAGTCCCTTGATGTAAAAACCTTTCCTCAAATCTTTTTAATTTAAAAAAAAAATTCACCTCAAAAAAATTGATTTGTCAAGATATGATAAATTAGTAATTAAAGTGCATCTTTTTTTTCCACAGAAAATTTCACATTATATTCATAAAAATATAATCTGTTTTCAAAAAACATTTGATACATCACAAAAAAACATGACCCTTTTATGGTCAGGCCCATATATAAGAGACACTCTTACTACATAGCAAGTTTCTAAACCTTTCAAAAATAACCTCTTCAACGAAGCTACCAAGAGACTATTATCAAAATAAAAAGAAAAAACTCTCCCTATCAAGGAGGGAATTGTAGAAACTTCAAGCCCAAAATTCTATGAAATCCAAAGAGAAATCACTTATGATCAATACATATTTAAGAATAGTGTGGGGCCTTCATGGAGTCCTTCCCAATGACTGTAGACAATTCTCCCAGGGCAGTTATAAAGAGCCCTTTTTGATAGTATGTTAGCTTCTTTGTTTTCTTCCCTGTATAAATGTGCACAAGAGATAGATATGAATAGAGGGAGAAGTTCAGTTATTCTTTCCTTCCAACCATCTAATGTTGGCACATGTAGAGATCCTTTCCGATTGAGCCAATCAATGACTATCTTTGAACCCATAACATGTAAGTCATAAACTGAAATTCTTGAGGCAAGTGTCAAAGTAGCCCAAGCTCCCATGATTTTTTCCTTGAAGTTTGTTCCAATACCACAATTTAAGGTCCATATATACTCCTTGTGATCATCTATCTTTAAGACTCCACCTACACCACTTATTTTTCCATTCTGCTGAGCATCCCCGTCAATCCAAGCAAGAACTTTATCTATAGGGAAAATTGTAGATATATCCTAGGGGAAATTTTTTTTAATTTTTCCCATGAGTTCCCATTGATCCTAGAGAAAGATACACTATCCTCATAATAGAAGGATTCCTTTCCTTGAAGATTGAGTTATTTCTATCAAGCCAAAGGTACCAACAAATATAAGGAGGGAGAGCTTGTAAATTATAATTCTGTTTTGCCCAGTTTTGGAAACATTCATTCACCGATATGCCATTCTAGTCATATGTGAGATTTAGAGAATTTTTCACTTTCTCCCAAACTGATAATGTAAAATGGAAATTAACAAAAAGATGTTTACCTGATTCCCTCTTGTTTTTGCACAGATAACATAAACCTGGCCCCTTCCAACCTCTTTTTTGCAAATTTTTCCAAGTTAAAATTTTATTTTCAGATAAGAGACAAACAAAAAGCTTTATCTTTAGTGGATAGTCCCATTTCAAGATTTTCCTCCTCCAACCCCCTTGTCCATAGAGTTTTGGTTTTGTAATTGATTTCCAATTAATTAAATGGTAACTCGGTTTGTTCTTATTTCTCGACCAGAGGAAAGAGATACTCAACTTGTGAATCCTATGGAGAACTAAGATCGCTATATGTGCAAGTGACATCCAGCAGAATGGATAGCTCTCTAATATTGCTTTTATTAACACAAAGTGTCCACCCAAGGAGAGCCATCTATTACATCAATGATTAATTTGGGACTCGACCTTATCAAAAATCCATTGCCAATCCTTCACCTTATAACTATCTGGTCTCAACAAATACCCCAGATATCTAAATCCTATAGAAATCTCTTTGCAGGAGTAAAGGAATACGTCTTTTAAAAATTCGAGAGTTTCCTGAGAGACTCCAGAATTAAGGAAAACAAACTTTTGTACATCTATCACCAGTCCTGATGCTCGACAAAAAATAAGGAGAATATTTTGGATTTTCTCCCATTCTGCAATTGTTTCTCTCATCATTATAATAATTTCATTGGAAAATAGTAAATGAAGAACCTTTATCAATCTGGAAACCTTTATCCCCATGAGAGATCCATCATCTTGATATTTCTTTAAAGAAAGGCTAATACCTTCCATTACCATAATGAAAAGTAGGGGTGACAATGGACATCCCTGTCTAAGTCCTTTGCTTCTTTGAAAAAAGTTGGTTGCCTCCCCATTTATCAAAATGGCGTATGTTGTAGAAGTTACACATGCCATAATCCAATTTGTTGTTGGAAGCCTGAAGCCACTTTGTAGAAGAATTAATCTCATGAAATCCTAGTTGGTACAGTCATAGGCCTTTTTTAAGTCAAGCTTCAGGATTATGGCTTGTAGTTTTTTTGTTTTAATGTCGTGAATACATTCCTAAGCAATATTGATAGCATCTAAAATTTTTCTCCCTTTGAGAAAACCCAATTGTTCTTCTGAAAGTGTTCTAGAAAAAATTGGCCTGATTCTCTTCTCTATAACTTTAGCAATGATCTTGTAACATGAGTTACAAAGTGAAATTCGATGAAAATCTATGAAGGAAGAGGGACTATTAACTTTGGGGATCAATGCCAAAAATATTGAGTTGATAGATCTGATAACCTCCCCTATGATTCTTGTTTCCTCAACCATATCTATCAAATCCTATCCAACCAACTCGAAGAAGCTTAAGAAAAATTCTATAGTCCATCCATCTGGTCCTGGACTTTTTTCCTTTTCAAATCCCCTTAGAACCTTAAGGATTTCATCCTTCGTACATGCCTTTTATAGAAATTGGACCTCTTCCTCACTCACATAATTTGGAAACAACTTGACAATGTTGATATGATCCCCAAAGTTGTTCTCACCTCTATCTCTAAAGAAGGATTTGTAGAAATTGTTTGCTTCTTCCTTAATGGCCACCTGTCCTGTGTGGATCCCCCCTGAATCATCCTTTATCTCCAATATGTATTTTTTATTTCTCCTATATCCTACGAAGTGGTGGAAAAACTTTGTATTTTTATCTCCACATTTAATCCATATCACCCTGCTCTTTTGACGCCACCTTTCGTCCCAAGCCAACAATAATTTATTTCTCTCATCCTCAAGAGTATACATAGACTAATCAGAAACATTAGATTGTAAACCTTGTGTATTTTTTATATAAAAATTAGTAAGGGCCTCTTAAAACTTGCCCAATTCTATATGGTCTTGTAGGCGCTTCTCCTTAGACCATGATTTAACCCAATATTTTAAAAGGGAGAGTTTCCCTACTAGTCTTCTTTGGGCTCCAATAATATTTTGAAACTGCAAGTCAGTCCATACATCCTGAACCATAATGATGAAAGAATATTCTCTAAGACATAATGGATTTAACTTGAATGGATAAGGAACTGTCAGAATCCCATCACCCAACTGAAGAAAAACTGGAGCATGATCAGAAAGGTAGGGATATTCCACGCATGTCCTATACCTCAAAGTAGATGTGATGAGGTCCTCAGACACGTAGATCCAATATAGTTGTTTTACAATACCACCTGCACTAGAACTACCATTTCACCATGTAGGAACCACCTCGGTAGGGACAACGTCCACTAAATTGTTTTTCATAAATAGATATTTAAAAAAACCATCCAAAGAGTCTACCAGAGTTGATTCCCCCCAAACCTCCTCTGTAGAAGTTGTAAATTTCATATCACCTACTATAGTCATATCCTTATGTGATAATAAGCCTTTACCATCCACTGTTTCCCAGAAACATTCATGATCTTGGCACGACCCGTATACATTTAGGAGAGATATCTTCCTGTTATCCATTAAATTTGTTCCTGACAAAACAATACCACCACTACTTAGAATAGGATCTAAAACATAAAAATTTGGATCCCAAGAAGCCATAAGACCACCAAACTTCCCCACAATACTTAATGCACACATCGTCCAGTCGGGTCTGAGATTATACATAAAGTTTCTTTCCTTTTCTGCAACCACCATAGTTTCTTGTAAGAAAATTATATTTGGGTTAGTTTTTGAAAAAAGTATATGAAGGGAGGCCAATTTTAGGGGTCCTCCTAACCCTCCTATATTAAGGGAGAGGAGGATCATGATTTATCCCTTGCCAGGGATTTCATGCCTCTAAGCGCCCCTTGTTCAGTTATTGTAAAAATATGAGTAGCATTCGTAGAACTACTAGTCCCCGCCTTTCTGTGGGCACTCCTTGTTTTGACTGGTGACATTTCATACCCCAAACCCCTTGACCATACAGGGTCAGATTAATAGAGAGACCATTTCCCTTGAGAACCCTTAGAATCCCCTATAACTACAGGTCTGTCCACAACATTTTTTTCCCAAAAAGGTTAGAATCAAGATAGGGCTTAAATCCCGATTAAGAGTAGGTACTAAATTTGTAAGCATTTTGTCCAATGTAGAATTAGTCAGGCCTGATTCACTATAACCCGGAGCAGTAAAAGAGTCATCCCCATTCTCAATCACATTGTTTGAAATAGAAAACTCCCCACAAGTAGGTAAATTCTCAAGAGAAGTCAGGGATTTATCCCTGACCGAAACTCTATTCATAGGTTTTGTACCCATAGTCTTACCTTTTTATAAAACAGACGGTAGTTACTGTTTAGGGAAGAGAATACTATTTAGGTGTTCGCGCTCCCATGCAGATAAAGAAAAATAAAGCTTGGGGAAATGGTATTTTAACTTACCAACAAAAGTATGATCCAACGCAACAAGACTCTCTTCAGAACTCAACCCCGGATATTCCACTAGGTCTTGTGTATTCTCCAACGGAGTGACAATGTCGTCTGGGATAACATTTGTTGAATATTCTTCAACCAGAGAGCCAAATATATTTGGGAATTCCTTATTCAAGTGATTGGTACGTCTGCAAACTATGCAGCAAAAAGGTAGTCCCAAATAGTCCAACCTCCGGACAAACAAAAGACCCTCCATTTGATCTCTAGAACTTCCAGAAGCCCCGCATGAACGTTCACTTCAACAAGCACCTTGGCCATTCTTTTATACCATGACCATAATGTTGTTTCATCAACTTTTATGAAACATCCTATGGAGTTTCCAACCACCTCCATAGCTTTTGAATTCTACATCTGTAATGGAAGGACCAAAAGGAGCACCCAAATGTGTCGGACATTGAAATATTCCAACACTGGGTTAAACCTTAAGTGCCACCTTTTCAACATCAAGCTCCCTCCATCGTAACCCCATAACCTTTGTAGGATCAATTCAGAGTCCTCTGGACACTTAGAACAAAACCCATCCACCCTCTCAACAACGAAAGCACCTCAGGGGTATATCCAAGCAAAGGTTCCCAGTTTCGGAGCACCCACTCCCCAAGTGGAATTAAGCACCGAGACCTGTAAGCCAACAAAAAGTTAACAAACTAATAAACCAAAAAACGTTAACAAACTACTAAACTAAGTAGTTGACATACTAAATCTGAAAAAATATAAATAAAATTAAGTGCATCTTCCTAAAGGGACCCAGACTCCGTACCATTATAAAATTTGCAACAACGGAAAATAAATACCATTAGAAAAGGTTATGTAACAAATATAAAAAATGGAAATCTTCTCACAATCAACAATGTTGAAGCAAAATTCCAAGAGCCATGAAACAATTTCCATTTTAAGAAAGTATAGTGACGTCTAAATCAGATTATTGCGAAAGGATACAAGATTCATGAGTGTGAAAATTATCCAATAAAAGAATTGAGCTAGTATTTCAAAATGGAGACGTCTAAGTAACTTGTTTGAATTGATATATATATATATATATATATATATATATATATATATATATATATATATATATATATAATGGGAATATGCCAACATTTTAGTCGGACTTCTCAATATTAATTGAATGGTTGGCCACTGTTCACTGTGATATTGGAGTGATACGCAGTTCTCCAATTACATATTGAAAGATACACAAACCCACTGTGTGACGAATACATGCGATTACAACAAGAACAATAGCGATACCTAGGGACCATCAACAGGAATGAATACTAACAACTTGAAGTTATTCCATTATATTTCGAAACACACCCAGGGTCACTATGTGAAGAATACAATTGTTGACCACAAATAATAGTGATATCTGGGGACCATAAATCTACCTGACTACTGTCAGCAAATCATCACTGATTGCATTATGGAACTTTCTGTTGATTTCTTTTGGGATTTAATACCCCATCAATCTGAAGGAATTGGCAGGTCCCCATACAGATGTCCTCTCAATTCCATTGATGTGAAGAGAGAGCTTGGAGTTGATTCAACTATTTTTATGAGTTTTTCCCTTCATCATGAGCACACTTCCCTTTTTCCCTCTTACTCATACTGATACCTCCAAGTAGACAATCCTTTATATTTGTTGCTTGAGTAATCTCTCACACGACAGAGGGACGAAATGATGGAGAATTTTTCCCACATCCTTCAATTCCTACCGATAGAAACAGACGCATTTTCATCAAACAACCACTTTGGAAGAACTTCTCCTTTCAAGGTACATGTTAATTTTGATATTCCCATATTTGAAGGTTAGATAGATGCGAATGCCCTAGACAAATGGTTAAATCTGCTAGACAATTATTTCTCTGTTCACCATTTTTCCGATAGGGAAAATATAGCCTTCGCACTCCTTAAAGCTCTCCCCCATGTCAAACATTGGTGGGAAACTTACTGGGAGAAAATTTCCACAGAGGAGTCTAGAATATATGGGGTCGATCCCACTTGGGATATTTTTGTGGATGCACTAAAGGAACAGTATTACCCTGTTGGCAACTATGAGGACTAGTACATTAGATCAACCACACTACGACAAGAGTGGGGCGAAGAAGTTCTGGAGTTCACCAATACCTTCCATACCTTGTGCACCAAGCTGGGTATCAAAGACTCCGAATGACATTTGGTTCTGAAATACCATGGGGATCTACATAGATACATCCAAACTGAAATGGATTTTTTGGACATCTCAACACTCGGTGCTGCTTATCGATATGTTGTTAAAATTGAGTAGAAATTTAAGCACAAAAAAAAATGGGAGTTTGGGTCTGCAAATCTGCAACAACCAAAGTATGACAAAGACTTCCCTAAGAAATAGTCTCCCGAAAACCAGTCCAAGCCATAGGAAAATAAGGGTCATGGGAAGATAAAGAAGGACACTGGAAAATGGTGCGATTTCCACAAAATCCCCTAGCACAACACCGATGAATGTTTCTCAAAACAGTCATTGGTGGCCGAGATCAAAGACAAGGAGATGAACCCTGATTCAGAATCTGATTATGAAAATACTGGTAAAAGACAGATTATCGACACATACCCCACTGTTATTATCGCAACCGCAACAATTCAATGAAAAGAACCAACAAATCCCAACGAGGGGAAACGCCTTTTTCATTCATAGATGTGGGTGAAGGGGACCCTGGTGCATTTTATTGTTGATAGTGGAAGCCATAATAAACTCATCTCAGTAGAGGTCGTCAAACAGTTGGGATTGTCAACAACACCACACCCACAACCATACAACATCGTGTGGCTTCTCCAAGGATGAGATCTTCGTGTCAGCCAACAATGTCAATTGTCATATGAAATCCAACCCTTCAAGGATGAGGTATTATGTGATGTTTCCCCACTGGATGTCTATGATGTTCTCTTGGGACAACCATATATGTGGAAGCGCCATGTTGTTTATGAGTCTCGACCCTGCAGTGTCATTGTTTCCTTTGGGGGTCATCTCTACAGAATAACATAGATAGTTCCGACTACTATTACACATAAAAAGTTTCGCAAGGTAGTATGTCACACTACAAAATTCAACTTCTTCACAATTTGTTCAAAAGGTGAACAAAAGGATACTGCAACCACTACAGCCTCGACCTAAGCACCTTCTATCCAACAGAAGCAGGTTGACAAGATTGTAGCAAAGTGTAAAGATTCCTTCTGCACAAAATATTCTCATGTATCTATACTGGTTAAAAAGGTCCAACCCTTCCAGCCATATGCTCATGATAACCTTCCACAAACCGAACAATGCGACGTCTCCAGTAAGGCAAGCAACTCACCAAGATTCAAATTCAGCAAATGCTTTTTCCTCTCCCCTGGGCACTCAACGCAATGGATACCATTGATTCCTAAGGAGGGAGGATTGATCTAGGTGGATATCGGTGGCCACCCACCTTTTCCAACTGGCTCAAAACAATTTTCTGACAATTTCGGCAATTTACTATTTTTAGCAGTTTTAACTTCTAGGGCCATTTTGAGGGCCTAAATGAAGGTTTTTCGGGATTGATATTCTCAATTATAGTCAAAGGCATAATTGGACCTCCAAAATTAATCTCCTCTACGATACCTTTCTAACGGGCTATCATACGCCTAAAACGAAGATTGTATGCAAAAGTTACGACCCTGGGGAGTTGATGTACTAACTTACCCAAACGGGGCCCACATGAATTTTGGCGCCTCATATCCTAGGGTTAGGTTTTTGGATGTTTAGGGTTTTTTTCATTCATGTTTATTGTAAAAATGTCTTCAGAGCCTCATTGTAATCATCTTCTTGCAAATGCGAGTAGCCATCACATCTTTTCTCAGAGATAAGTTGCCACCATTCTAGCGAGTCTTTCACTCTGTATTTTTACAGTCTCTGTACATTTCTTTCATTAATAGAAATTGCGTATTACTGTATATCTATGACTCTTTTTATATTTCTGATATATCTCTATTATATTATTGTCTCTCTTGCAATATCTCTGAATATTTCTGTGTTATATCTCCGCTCTCATTTCATGCTGAGAATAAATATGGATCAAGTTTCCTTGTGCGTTGCGGATCCAAGATTTGGTCATTTCTCACTGGATCCTAGATTTTTTTATTAGAGGAAGGTTGATCAAAATCAAGTCTGATCAAGAGCAGGTTCTATCAGAACAACTTCAAGAGAAGAAACTCTCTTGAAAAATGAAAAATGGCTTCTACCTCAAATCTTCAACCTCCCACTTTTACAGGAAAGAATTATGAGATGTGGTCCTTTACCATGAAGGAATTGTTCTGAGGTCAACATGTATGGGATATAGTCGAGAATGGATATGTGGAACCAGTATATCAAGCATGATATAATTCCCTCACACAAGCTAAGAAGGATGTCTTGAAATACCAAAGAAAGAAGGATGGAAAGGAATTCTCTTACATACATCAAGCCATGTATGAGAGCATACTTCCAAGAGTTGCATTAGAAAAGCAAGACAAAGAGGCATGGAACATATTACAAACCACTTATCAAGGTATGGACAAAGTAAAGAATACAAAATTACAAATTCTTAGAAGATATTTTGAAACTATGTCAATGAAAGACACATATATAATAGATTCATCCTAAACCCATGTTATTGGCTTGATAAATCAGATTAAGTCTCATGGTGGAACCATTGAAGAGATAAAAGTTGTTGAAAAGGTACTTAGGAGTCTTCCTCCTAAATTTGATACCCCTGTTGTGACTCTAGAAGAGAGAAAAGACTTGAGTTAGTTTAGCCTAGATGAACTGCAAGCTTCCCTCATTAATCATGAACACAAATTGAATAGGTCAAGTATGTCATTAGAGAATGCATTTTCCGCGCAGTCATATGTAAGCCATAGAAGAGGAAGAGGGAGTGTTAACTCTAGAGGGAGAGGAAGAATTTTTGTTAGAGGTGGATGTAGTAGCAGTCCTGGAAATATTGGTGGAAGGGCTCCAAACCCAAGTACCATTCAACCAAGTAGTCAAAGAACTAACAAATCAAAGATTAAATGCCATTATTGTAAAAGGTATGCACATTATGCATATGAGTCCAGAAAGAGATAGTATAATCAGAACAAGTAAAGTCAAGATCAATCAAACAATGCAAATAACCAAACTCGTCCTATGTTTATGGTGCACACTATAGAAATCCCTACAATATTCCGATTTGAATGCAATATTGCTCAAGCAAGTCCATGTGATATATGGTATTTAGATTCAGGTTGTGGTAACCACATGACAGGAAACATAGATATGTTTTCTAGTTTGGATGAGTCAGTCCAAACCGAGCTTACACTTTGAACATATATCCAAGTCACTATCTTAGGTAAAGGCAGTATAAACATTTTAACTAATCAAGGAGAAAATAAAGTTATGTATGATTTATATTATGTTTATGGTCTGAAGCATAATCTGATGAGAACATGACAACTACTATAGAAAGGATACATAATCTACATGGAAGATAATCATTGTGTGATTATGGATAAATGGCCAAGCAATCAACTCATTGCAAGAATCCAGATGACAAGTAACAAAATGTTCCCTTTGACATTGAAGCCAGGAAAGAAGAAGAATACAATGCTAGTTGTTGGTAAAACAAAAGATGCGCAGTGAGACACTGCATTTACAGTAGAAAGTGCACGTAGTTATAATGAGGAAAATAGTGCACGCAGTATCAAGAAAAGAGAAAATGATGCAAAGATAAAAGAAACATTCCAATTTGAAGTACAAGATAATTATTAGTTATGACATTTTAGATTTGGACATTTGAACTTTGGAGGTCTGAAGCTGCTACACACAAAGGATATGGTAAAAGGTTTTCCATTGATTGAAAAACCAGAAAGCATATGTGAAGGTTGCATATTTGGCAAGCAACACAGAGAATAATTTCCAGTTGGAAAGTATTATAGAGCAAGAGCTCCAATGGAAATAGTACATTAAGACATTTGTGTATCAATGCAAACAAAATCCATAGGAGGGAGTACTTATTTTGTGACATTCATTGATGATTTCTCAAGAAAGACATGGATTTATGTCCTAAAGCATAAATATTAAGCATTGGGTTGTTTTCAGCAGTTTAAATCACTTGTGGAGAAACATAGTGGTTATTACATCAAGTTTCTAAGAACTTACAGAGGAGGAGAATACATTTCAAGAGAATTTTAGAACTTTTGTAAAGTTCATGGTATCTACAAGCAATTTACTGCGTGATATACACCACAACAAAATGGTGTCACAAAGAGAAAGAACATAACCATAATGGAAATGGCGCGCAATATGTTGGTATTCAAACATTTGCAAATGAGTATTGGGATGAAGCAGTAGCAACTGCAATATCCATCTTGAATAGGTGTTTGAAGCATAGTGTGGCACATTTCCTCAAGAAGCCTGGATGAATAGATTTCCTCAAGAAGCCTGGATAGGATTGAAGCATAGTGTGGCACATTTTTTTTTTTTTGGTTATGTTGCATACGCACATGTTCCAGATGAGATGAGAAATAAGTTAGAAAACAAAGGAAATAAGTGTATATTTGTTGGGTATTTTGAAGACACAAAATGATACAAGATGTATGACCCTATCGCAAGAAAAGTCATAATCAGTCGTGATGTTCAGTTCATGGAGAATGAAGCATGGAATGGAAGAATAACAAAGATAGTAAAAATTATTGATCCGATGGAGCATGATGACATAGAAGATGAAATGGTTCAAACACCATGCACAGGTCAGTGCACAATCCCTTCTACACCTGGCACTACGACACAAATCACAATGCATAATACTCCAGTAAGAACAATAGGTGCACAGTCTACACCTAGAGTGCAACAAACATCAACAAGCAGTCCAAGAAGTTCTACATCCACATATCCAACTTTAGCAAGTATGTTACGAAGAAAGACAAAAAGTCTGCACGACATCTATAATGAAGACGCAACAAATTCATTTTCAATTTTTTTCTCTGTTTTCACAAATAGATTATCCATTAACTTTTGAAGAAGTTGTCAAAGATGATGTATGGGCACAAGCCATGGATGAAGAAATCAAATGCATAGAGAACAATCAAACATGGAAATTGGTAGGTGTACCTGAAGATAAGGATGTGATAACTGTCAAATGGATTTATAAAACCAAACAAGATGCAGATGGAAATGTACAGAAGCACAAGGCAAGGTTAGTTGCAAGAGGCTTTATAAAACACCTTGGAATTGATTTCAATGAAACATTTGCACCAGTTGTGCGCATGTACATAATGATAATAGTGTTATCCATTGTCGCGTAGTACAAGTCGCCAGTTTACAAGATGGATGTAAACTCAACATTTTTGAATGGAAACTTAGAAGAAGAAGTATATGTGGAACAACCACAAGGTTATGAGGTTCTAGGAGAAGAATACAAAGTGTACAAATTGAAGAAAGCACTGTATGGATTAAATCAAGGTCCCATATCTTGACACAGTCGCATAGATTCCTATTTCACACAAAATAGATTTCAGAGAAATGAAAGTGAGCCAACACTATACATCAAAGCAGATCAGAAAGGTAACATGTTAATTGTTTGCTTATATGTAGATGATTTGATATTTATAGGTGATTTTGGTATAGAAGAATTCATGTCAGTCATGAAGGATGAATTTAAAATGAATGATTTAGGGCTTATGAAATATTTTTTGGGAATTGAATTTCACCAGTCCAAAACTGGTATATTTATCTCACAGTCTAAGTATGCGCATGAAATTATGAAAAGATTCAATATGATGAATTCAAAAGAAACACAAACACCTGTCATAGTAGGATTGAAGTTAAGAAAGGAATATGAAGGGTCCATAGTGGATCCCACACTGTTTAAAAGGCTGGTAGGTAGTCTTATGTATCTCACAGTGACAAGACCTGATATTATGTATGGAGTGATTCTAATTTCAAGGTTCATAGAAACGCCAAACAAATCACATTGGAAGGGAGGAAAGAGGATCTTGAGATATGTGAATGGAACAAAAGATTTTTCCATAAAGTACTCCACTTCAGAATATTTCAAACTAATTGGATACACTGACAATGATTGTGGAGGAAAAATAGATGATAGAAAAAGTACCTATGGGTACACATTTCATTTTGGAACAGGTATGGTATCATGGGCATCAAGGAAGAAACCCATAGTGACTCTTTACTAAACAAAAGAAGAGTATGTCACAACTACAAGTGCATCTTGTCAAGTAGTTTGGATGAGAAGAATGTTAAAATATTTGTTGCAGGAACAACAAGAATCAACAACAGTATTCTGTGACAACAATTAAACCATCATGTTATCAAAGAATCATGTATTTCACAAGAAATCTAAGCATATTGATACAAGGTATCATTTTATCAGAGAATTGGTGAATAAAAAAGAGATATGTTTATAGTTTTGTGGGTCAAAATATTAAGTCACAAACATTTTCACAAAGGATTTAGCAAGAGATGCATTTCAACATATTAGCATTAGTTTGGGAGTCTGCGTAGTAACAAATGAGTGAAATTAAATTTTTAAACTCAATTTTTGATGTAATTTGCTTTTGTAATCCCACCTACTTATAAATTAAGGGGGAGTGTTGGAAATAGTAATTACAATTCAGTGATATATTTACGTCTCCGCTGATTTGTCTGTCAATAATTATATAAGTAGTTGCTTGTCAATCAACTAAATTGTTAGTCAGTCAGTCTGACAGTCTGCAAGTTCAAAGTCACACGTTTACTCAAATGTAAGTCGACAAGAAGGATAATTATAAATGGAGCCGATATTTATATTCTCAAGTTTAGTTAAGTATTTGAATAATCATTAGTATTTGTGGTTGTATTTAATATATAGTCTTCTTTAATTTTACAGGAATTTACAGTCTGAGTCCATATAAGTCTGAGTCCTTCATTAGTTGAAGATAATGCATAATAGATGCACAGAGGATGTAGAGAAGTAGAGAGGAACGATAGCAGCTGAAGAGTTGAAGAAGTCTGAGCACAAGCTATGTGTTTGTAAATTCCGTAGAAGAAGTCATTAGAGCCAAAGCTCATCTTTTTATTGTATTTTGTAATCGTGCGCAGTGCGCCGAAGTTTATTAATATCAATAAATTTGTATTTTTGAGTTTTGTGTGCTAAGCATATCATTTTATTATTACAGATTTATAAATTGTATTTTAAAGAATTTTATATTATAGCGCGGGGGATTTTTTGTAGTCTTTGAACTGCATGACGAAGTCTTGAGTGTTCAATGACGAAGTTTGTGGCACACAATATTTTTTCACCGCGTTGTGGACAGTTTCCGTGTGCGCTGTGGATCCAAGATTTGGTCATTGCTCACTAGATCCTAGATCTGGTACCAGAGAAAGGTTGATCAAAAGAAATTCTGATCAAGAGAACATTCTATCAGAACAAGTTCAAGAGCATAACTCTGTTGAAAATTGAAAAATGGCTTCTACCTCAAATCTGCACCCTCCCACTTTTACATGCAAGAATTATGAGATGTGGTCCTTGACCATGAAGGCACTATTCTTAGGTCAATATGTATGGGATATAGTCAATAATGGCTATGTGGAACCAATATATTAGGAAACATATAATGCCCTCACATAAGCTGAGAAGGATGTCTTGAAAGACCAAAGAAAGAAGGATGGAAAGGTGTTGGTTTACATACATCAATCCATGTATGATAACATACTTCCAAGAGTTTCATCAAAAAAGAAAGCCAGAGAGGCACGAGACATATTACGATCCACTTATCAAAGTATGGACAAAGTAAAGACTGCAAAAATACAAATTCTTAGAAGATATTTTGAAACTCTGTCAGTGAAAGATATAGATATAGTAGATTCATTCTACACCCATGTCATTGGCCTGATAAACCAGATTAAGTCTCATGGTGAAACCATTGAAGATAGAAAAGTTGTTGAAAAGGTACTTAGGAGTCTTACTCCTAAATTTGATACCCTTGGTGTGACTCTAGAAGAGAGCAAAGACTTGAGTCGGTTTAGCCTAGATGAACTATAAGATTCCCTCATTAATCATGAAAATCGATTGAATAGGTCAAGTATGTCATTACATATTGCATTTTCCATGCAGTCATATGTAAACCGTGGAAGAGGAAGACAGAGTGATAACTCTAGAGGCAAAGGAAGAAGTTTTGTTAGAGGTGGATGCAGTAACAGTCCTGGAAATATTGGTGGGAGAGGTCAAAACCCAAGTACCAGTCACCCAAGTAGTCAGAGAACTAACAAATCAAAGATTCAATTCCATTATTTTAAAAGGTATGTACATTATGCATATGAGTGCATAAAGAGACATTATAATCAGAAAAAAAATGTTAAGATCAGTCAAACAACACAAATAACCAAACTTGTCCTATGTTTATGGCGTGCACTGTAGAAATCCCTATAGTATCCCCAGTTGAATGCAATATTACTCAAGCAAGTCTATGTGACATATGGTATTTAGATTCAGGCTGTAGTAACCACATGATAGGAAACATAGATCTATTTTCTAGTTTGGATGAGTCATTACTGTTAAAATAATGTAACTGCGAAGAGCATTCTTTTTTTTTTGTAAATAAAAAGGGGTTGGGCCTGTTATATTACTTTAACCAAAATACAATAGCTGTTTGGGATGCCAGTTGTCCCGCCTGAATAGGAAACTGGGACAGCTGGACATCCCTTACCATATGTCACCCTAGTCACCAAAATAACCAAATTCTTCATGCAACGTCCTGCCCGAAGGAAACCGGGACTTACAGTCTTGGAAATGTAACTGAGTATCATAAGCTAAAACTAAGAAAACTGTAAACTAGATGGCCTAAATATTAACTGATAGCAAAACAAAAGCCAATTCTTAACATCCATTGACCTGTTAGCCTGTGCACTTGTGCTGGTCCTCTGTCTGCTTCCATCCTGCTGGGAATGCATATGCACGCGCACAAGTTGGGCATTGTCACTTCGGAAGGGTTCTGGAGTGAGCCGCGAAAAGCATATCAAGTCTCTGGTCGATCCTCGCCAGCCAAATGATCTGGTCGTCCAACAGGATTCTCATCTCAAAAATGAGGCTAAGGCACCCCCATTCGGTTGAGAACAGCTGCTCCTGTCTATGGATGTCACTTGAATTCTGGCCGTGCACCTGTTGTTTATCCCGCGTCACCTCCCTCAGTGGTTCGGGGGGTAACTCCTCTACTATGTAGCAGGTGGGGTAGGGCGTTTCGGTGCAAGTGGCGCTGGGAGCTACCGGATTGCCTGCAAGTGAAGGCCTTCTATATTTACCAAAATCCGAAGGTGGGTTCCAATTCTCAGGCACGGTGAACAACATGTGCTCGGGGATGCTTTCCACTCCCCCTTCCAGAATCTCTTCGTCCACATATTCCATGGGTGGCGTTCGTGGCTTCTCTCTTCTCCGTCGGGTTGCCGTTGCTAAAGCCATTTCAAACTTCTGTTTCCGCTGTCATCGAGATTCCGCAGAGTACCATGCCGATCCCCTCCATGGTTTCCCTCGCACTCTAGGCATGGTGGAGGTCTGGTGGGATGCCAGAGTGCTTCCCCGAAAGGTCGCTCGGCTCCCAAGCACAAACAATATCACTGGATGCGTCCCCTGCGCCTGCGAATTGACGTAGAAACGACGACGAGTTTGCAATTCCACTGGAGCAAAGGCTTCCCAGAGCGACTGGTTCTTTGCACTAACAACCCGGGCAATGAGAGTTATTGCGATCCAAACTGCCATATCCTTAATGGCTGGCTGGATAATGCGCTCCTGGTTGGTACTTCTCCCTCGAGCGAGAAGCCTCGTCGGGTAAATGCGTCTGTGTTTGTTCATGGCAAGTTAAATTGTGAGGGGACGCTAGCTGGTAGATGCTTTAATGCTGTGTCTCGGCTGGCTCCCGCATGGCATCCTTTCGCTATGTGTCACCCCACCCGGGGCCTGAAGGTCTTCAGTGGCCAGTGTGTGGCATCAGGTGAAGATCTCCGGATCGAGTGGTATGTGGGACTCCCAACAAAAGTGTTCCATCTCCCTCTCCACTGCCACATTTGCGAGACAGTCCGCCACTTTGTTTGCTTCCTGTCTCACATGAGAGGTAGTGATGCTGAGTTGGGGTTGAAGGAGGTGGCTGAAGTCTTCCAGTAGGCCATGAAGTCTCCAGCTTGGCGAGACTTTTTCAGGATGACAACCATGGAGAATCTTGGTGGTTAGCCATATAATCACTTGTGAATCCCCTTCTAGGATTATTTTATGATGACCTTTGTCCATGGTTGATTGGAGGCCTCGTAATAATCTAGTTAGCTCAGCTACATTGTTGGTTGTGTCCCCTATGAATCCTGCATCAAGCCCAAGGATTTCACTGCTGGAGTTTCTGAGCATGGCCCCGTATCCTGCTATTCCCAGATTTCCTTTGGATGCTCCATCAAAGTTTACTTTGATGAAGTGCTCTGGGGGGGGAGTCCAACTGGTTGGGCTAGTCGATGGATTCTGTGGAAGTTTTGCCCCCAGTTGCTTGTTGAATATGGGCTGCCAGTTTTGAAGAGTGCATTGCTCCTCTGGGTTGCATTGCAGATATTCTTCTGTCCAAGATTTGCTTCTGATTGTTTCTTTAATTATGGATCTGATTGTCTCCCAGGCGGTTTCTGGCTTGGAGGGTTGGGAGTGAAATATTCTTTTATTTCTTTCCTTCCAGATTTGCCAGAGGATGAATCCCGATAAAAGTTGCCAAATGAGATTTAGTATGAGATTGTTGTAAGTACTATGATCCCATTTCTCGATTGTATCATTTATGCTTCTGCGGTCTTGGTTGGATCTGCGCATGGCTTGCGCTCCTCGGTCCCATATCTGTTGACTGTAGTGACACCCATTAAAGAGGTGTTCTTTGGTTTCCTCCTGTTGGTAGCATAAGACGCAGAGGGAAGGTCCAATGAAGCCCCTTTTCCTTAAATTGTCCCATGTTAGGGATCTATTATGCACCATGAGCCACAGAAAGGTGGAGACTTTGGGCCAGAGAGCCGGATTCCAGACTTTACTCCAAATGCATTCTTTTCTTTGTCCTTGGTGATTTCCCTGCAGTAGATAAGCTTCCTTGATGTTGAAGATTCCAGCTATTGAGTATCCCCACCTCAGAATGTCTAGTCCCTCTCTAGTGATTATTTTCCTGCGCATGGATTGAGTTTGCCAACTCTACAGATTGAGATTTTCCGGAATCTCGAGCTCTTGATTTGAGAGATTCCATTGTTGCCACTTCTGTTGCTGCGTTGGAGGTTTCCATAGGTTTTTGACCTTTAGGGCGGTGTTCTAGTGGAGGGATCGTTTGAGATCCGGTAGTTCCTCCATTGCATCCAATGGTTTGAGTTGCTTCCATGAATCTTGCCAGAACAGGGCACTTCCTCCATCTCTTATTTTCCAAAAGGCATGCTCCTGTACCAGCGTACGATTCTTCCAAGCTGTGTTCCAAATATGGGAGCCTTTTATTTTATTATTGTGTCGTATTAGCTGGTCCTCTGGTGTGAGGGGGGCATACTTTTGTTTCCACAGTTGTGCCCAGGCTGCTGTTGGATTTTTGAGCCATCTCCACCAGATTTTAGCTCCCATTACTTGATTGAGCTTCCCTGGACCCCTGAGTCCCAATCATCCTTGATTTTTTGGCGTACAAAGTTTTTCCCAGTTGACTAGTGACCATTTCTTGTTGGGTTGATGACCGCTCCAAAGAAAGTTGCGCTGAAGGCTTCTGATGGATTTTATGACTTTTTTTGGTTCAACCAAGGCAGTGAAAAGGTAGGTGGGGAGTGCTTACAACACTGACCTGAGGAGAACCAGTCTGGAGGCAATATTGAGGGGTCTAAAGGTCTAATTTCTTAGCCTGTTCGAGATGGAGAGGAGAAGGCTGTCCCAAGAGATGGAGTGTATCGCCGTTCCTGTGAGGGGGAACCCAAGATAGTTGGATGGAAGGGAGCTCCTGGGTATCCCCAGAAGTCTGGAAACATGGATCTGGATACAAGATGGGGTATTAAAGAAGAAGAGCTTGGATTTGTCCAGGTTGAGCGTCATGCCTGAGGCTTCAGAGAAGTCGGACAAGATGGAGTTGAGTTTGATGGCTTCCCTGGCCGTGGGGGAGTTCAAGAGGAGAGTGTCATCAACAAATTGGCTATGAGAGGGTGTCGACTGAATGTTGTGCAAGGGAAGGCCTTTGAGAGAGCCTTCCAATACTGCTGTCTTGATATAGCGTCCCAGGCCCTCTGCCATGAGTACAAACAAGAAGGGGGAGAGGGGATCCCCCTGTCGAATTCCTCTGGACGGTGAAAACGGTTGGGAAGGAACTCCATTTACAAGAATGGAGAAGAAAGATGAGGAGGTTAGATTTAAGATCCAATTTACCCAACCCTGATCAAATCCAAAAGAATCTAGGACAGCTCTGAGGTATTGCCAGTTGGCTCGGTCGAAAGCTTTGGAAAGATCAAGTTTGATTAACATACCTGGAGTTCTTGTGGACTTGAGGGAGTGGATGATCTTGTGGGCTAGGACAACACTGTCCATGATTTGTCTCCCCTCCACATACCCTGCCTTCTCCTTTGAGATGAAAAATGGCAGAATGGGTTTGAGACGATTGGCTATGACCTTTGTGATGATTTTGTAGATGACATTGCACAGGGCTATGGGTCTGAACTTCTTGGTGTTTGTGACTCTTTATTCTTTCGGAATGAGGGTGATAAAGGTGGCGTTTAGAGCTAGTAGTACCAGACCTGAAGCTCTTGATTCCTCTACCACCTCCCATACTTCGTGTTTGACCAGGTCCCAGTAGTGGTGGAAGAAGTCCGTGGTGAATCCGTCCGGTCCCGGGGCTTTTCCTGGGGGCATGGTTTTAACTGATTGGTTTACTTCTTCTTGGGTGATGGGCCGTGTTAACACTGCATTTTTCTCTGGAGTGACCAGTGACGGGATGTGCCCCGTAACCCGCTGAATGGCCTCCGTTCTGTCTATATTTGGTTCTGTTAGCAGGTCCTGATAGTACCTGAGAAGCTCTTCCTCAATTTTGGTATGTTCCCTGGTGATGTTACCTTGACTATCTTCTAGGTGGGTAATCCTATTGACATGTCTTCTATGTATCATAGCCCTGTGAAATTTTTTTGTGTTCCTCTCCCCTTCCTTGAGCCATTGCACTTTGGATTTCTGCTTCCATAAGATTTCCTCTTGCTTCCTTCTTTCTTCAAGTTGCTCCTATAGTTGTGCCTCTCCCTCCATTAATTTTGCAGTTCTGGAGCCAGAAATGAATGTTTTTTGGATCTCCCCCAGCCTACTTTCTATTGTCCTAATGTTGTGGAGTATGTCACCAAAAAATTTTTTGTTCCATTGTTTCAGCATTTGTTTGAAAATTTTAAGACGCTGTTGGAATTTGTACATACTGGAGCCATGATCTATTTCTGCTTTTTCCCACCAGGATGTTTCTAGTCATTGAAATTCCGGATGCTCCAACCAGAATTTTTCGAAGAGAAAAGGCTTGTACCTAGGTGGGTCTCCTGGATTTAGCTGCAGAGCTAGGGGCCAGTGATCTGAACCTGCTTTTGGTAGAATGAGGCTTTCCAAATAGGAGCCCGATTCCAAATTTTCTTTAGTGATTAAGAAATGATCCAGTCGACAGGCGACGTGTTGATTGCCCGATCTGCGATTGGACCAGGTGAAAGTGCCATTGCTATTTTCTATATCCACTAATTTTAAATGGTCAATGAGAGTTCTGAACTTACCACTATCTTGTTCGAGTTTTTTGGTGCCTCATGTTTTCTCCTCCAGCGTCAGGATCATGTTGAAGTCGCTGCCTAGGATCCAATTTGGGGTTGCTACCAGGGTTTTGATCAGTTCGAGTCGCTTCATGAATTTGTCTTTGTCCTGGTTGTTGTGAGGCCCATAAACATTAGTGATGGCTCCTTCCTGATTCGAGCCAATGACCTCGAAGTGGGCGGTTATTGTGCCTATCGTTGTGAAGGGCTTGCTGATTGTGATGTTGTGCGGGTTCCATAGGATGGCAAGGCCACCTGAGGCCCCTGTTGAATCTATTGTTATGGAATTGCATGCTTTCCATATACGCTGAAACATTATTTCAGCTTCTGCTCCTCGGCATTTGGTTTTCTGTAGCAGCAGAATATCTGGTTTTTTTTCTATGATGTAGTCTCGTAGAATCCTTTGCTTGGATCTACCGTTCAGTCCTCTTATATTCCAGGTGATGACCTTCATCATTGAGAAGGAGGGGTTGAGTGGAGGTTTCCCTCCGATAGCTTGTGGATTTGACCCGAGTTTATCATGAGGTTGTCGACTTCCTTGATCAGTTGGCGCGCAGTTTTCTGCCCTCTTCTTTTGTTCTCTCGAGGGATTCTCTTCGAGCCAGAGCTCAGGTCCATTGCTATGCCCAGGCATGCCGTAGAGCCAGCTGAGGAGTTTAGAAAGACCTTATGGACTTTGGGCAATTGTTCTTTAGGGAGGGTTTGTAGGTATTTCTGATTGAGAGCTTCCTCCAGCTTTTCCAGGTCTATTCCAGCCAGGTCTCGGTCGTCAATCAACATTGGCGTGTCCCCGTTCCCTTCTCCTCTGTCTTCTGTGTGGGTTTCGCCAGTTGTAGGAATAGGGTTGATATTTGGGTTGTTCTTTTTCTTCTGTTGAGGGTCCTTGTGTGTGTCTTGGATTTCCTCTTCTTCTGGCAGCTGGTCCAAAATCTCATATGAGTTTTTGGTTGCAATTTTTTGACTGGAATATGGGATTTTCTTTCTTGGGGGGTTTCTCCTTTTTGATGTGATAGTGGTGAAGCCATCCTTATGCATGGTTTCACTTGCCTTTGCGGCTTGTTTGATGAGAGGGAAGTCCCGATATAGGTGGCCATGCTCATGGCACCTCCTGTATCTAAAATGAATGTGCTCATAATCCAGAGTTTGTTGCCAATCCTCATCCTGGTATTCAAGGGTCACTGTTCCAGGGAGTGCTTTGGAGATATTCATGTATACACTGATTTTGGCATATGAGGTGTATTTTCTCTGCTTTGTAGCTTCCGAATCTTTGACATACTGTCCTAGGGTATTCCCTATGCTCATTAGGATCTCTTCCAGCCAGAATTCTTGTGGGAGGGAGTATAGACGTATCCATACAGGGGCGATGGTGAAATCTTCTTTGTCCGGGCTGAATCTTTCAGTCCAGAAGCGTAGGAACAACCCTGCAGAGTTGAAGAAGTATGGCCCATTTTCAAAGATCCTGTCCTTGTCCTCTAGGTTGTATAAAATGATGGTGAAGAAACCCTTGGAGCTGAGTTGCACCTCATAGTCTCCTTTAGGGTTCCACGAGTGATTAATCCATTTGTTAAGGTCCCTCTCTGTGGTCCAAATTCCCAGGAATTTACCAATGAGGTCATGTTCTTTCATAAATTATGTGTGCTCTCCAACCCTAGTTGAACTAATGAGATATCTCGGAGGTTTTTCCATTTGTGGAATACATTTACCTGGTTCCCAACCCCGTGGCAGCGTCGACTGGGATGTTCCTGCTTCTATGTCCATTTCCATTCTCAGACCCTGCTCCTTGGCTAAGAGCTGCTCTCTCATCTGCGGCGGTGGCTCGAAGGTGGGTCTCCTTGCTTTGATGCCTGATTTGTCATTGGCCGCCACATTGTGGTATGAGGGGGGTTCCCCCCCCCCTCCTCGCCCATATCGGTGTGTCAATGACCACCAAGTATTCGTGGTCGTCGCTGGTAGAGTGCCGCGCCTGGTTCTGTAAGTGGACTGCAACAAGCTATGCCACAGAAGGACTAGGGTTTCTCAATTCACCCATCGTTGGCTTGGGCCTGCAATCTGGGATTAACCATGCTCAACTGCGAAGAGCATTCTTATTATTATTTTGTTATTGGATTAAATCCCCATTGTGGATTAATCATGTCATTATTATTATTGGATTAAATCCCCATTGAGGATTAATCATGTCATTATTATTATTATTGTTATTGGATTAATCCCCATTGAGGATTAATCATGTCGATAATTGTATAAGGACCAAATCCCCTTTTGGGGATTGGTCATCGGACAATTACAAAGTGCAGAATAAGAAGTCAGCCCCAACAGTTATAATGGAAGGGCCAAAATTAATTAAAGGTGGGTTTACCCACCCAGTGTGAGAGGTCGGCCCTGCCAGATGGTGACTCTTCACACGTGCCAGATTGATATAAATAAGAGGCTAGCGCCTCACTTCTAAGACACACTTCA